>LYUA01002212.1:49090-63864 GCA_002093875.1 Calopteryx splendens | reverse complement strand
ATGCCTAATCCTTTCCTACCTCTCCCTCGCTTACCCAACATTCTACCCTCTTCCACATACAATAAGAAATTTGGCCTCGAAAAATTGAGTACCTAGAACTGAAACGAACACATTTCTTTATATTCTTAATATCATAACCAACGATTTAAACATTATTCCTTTAAAATTAATGCCAAATTTATTTCATGTTACATATTATGTTTAAAGGGGTCGTATTGCCCTCCGGTGATTATTGAGCTGTGTCTACGTTGTGGAATGACTCCGGGAGTCGGCTCTCCTGCACTCAAATTATGACAGCAGCTAAGAGCACCACAAGAGATTTAGGAAAATTATAAATTAAGTAGAATAGAGAGAACGAATTTGGCGTATCCGGAGTTTTTTTACGGTTAAGGTGGAGCTACGAATGCGGAGAACTTGTTGGAGGATAAGAGCGGTAAGAAGAAATTATATGGGAGAGGGTAAGTAGATAAGACACGGGGTTGGACCGGGAGGGGAGTTGGGCGAATGTGTGTAAGCTCACTTCCTTGGAATGAGGAGAGAGGATGATTGGAAGCGAGGCGGAGAACTGAGGGAGTGGTGGGGCAAGGGGGGGCACATGGGGATGAGTTATAGTTGTAAATTCTGGGAATGGGCTTCTTGAGAAACGGCGCAGGGGGATGCTGAGGGGGGAAGACGAGGCGGAGGACTAAGAGGGGTGCTGGAGAGTCAGTGGGATAAAATCTGGGAAGAGGAGAGACGAAGAGGAACAGTAAGATTCTGAAGGCCGGAGAAGCGAGGGAAGGAGAAGAAGGTTTGATGAGAGAAAATGGCAGATAGTTGAGACTCAGGCGGAGTTGGCGTGCGGAGGCATAGCTGCGTGTGGAACGGTTGTTGGGATGGGGGTGTGTGGAACATGAAGAGGAAATTAAATGCGAGGGATATGAATACGAATGAATGAATATATCTCACCTATAGCATACGGGTTGACGATAAAATTGAGCGGAAGAACGGAAAATTCTGAGTTTAAAGGGAGGAAGTGAAAGTTTTAGGCCAATGTGGAAATGGAATAGAGTTTTTAAAGGGAGAGATTAAGGAAAAGGAGGAACATAGAAAAGAAAATGGGGGAAAAGAGCGAGTATTTAACTGGAGGTGATCTTGGGAAAGGTATAAAGAGTGATTGACTTCGTCGAGAATAAGTGGACTTCTTAAACCAGTCCAAATTTCAGCCTTCAGTCCACAACCTCGTGAAAAAACATCACTTCATCATTAATGCCTGGCTAAAATAATTCTCTCTTTGCCTTTCCACATTCTTTCCAACATATTCCAATGATCCACCTTCCAGAACCGTCTAAGTCTGCTCTTTTTATTAAAATAAAATATTTAAATAATGTTAGCATATTTAATTAAGATAGTTAACGCAAATATTATTGCTTCACATATTCGTAATATTATTTAAAGATAAACTCCAAGAATATAATACTTAATTACCGAAACCTAAAGATGGGATGTGGATTCTAATTGCCATTGATTCAAAAAGGATCTTTCCACTCATTTTCACGTTTTTGCGTAGGTACCAACCAGTGGTTAATAAAGCCTTGTTAATGCTTTCTCTACATCATATATCGTAATGTAAATGCTTAGTTAATGCATTGAATTCTCAAAATTCACCTTGTTCATTATTGCAAACGTAATTGAAAGAAAAGATATGGTTGATACAAATGACCATGTCTTGTTTAAATTAGAACCAGTTAGATGTGCAACCACCCATCATTGGGGGTCAAAATAAATACCACTACACTGCAGCAGTAATCTTCCCGGAGATAAGTCATCATAGCTGGAAGATGCTCAGTCCGTATGAAGCCTTAGGGCGTGCGAAGGGGAGGAGAGTAGTTCATAGCCCTTCGCCGCCTGCAGCTTCTGGCCCAAAAAAACACAACGTTTGGACTTCAAAACTTTGTTGGTCAGAGATATCACCCTGGTTACAACTCGAGATACTCCGGGTTGGACGAGAATCCTCTACCAGACATAATTCTATGACAACCGGAAATAAGCAAGATCGCCAAAGTTACCTAACCCATTTCAACGATACCCTTCTCTGTTAAATTCTAGAACATCGTTCCATGCATCGTCCTGGAAATCCTCCACAATCGCAAAGTTATATTTAACTAGCAGTATGACATCAAATGTACACAACATATTCCATGAAAAGTAGGTTTAATTAGTGCTGAAATATTCGTTTGCATTAGGTTTTGACTGTGAAATCCAAAAAGACCATAGATTTTATAAACGAGCCAGTTAATATTTAAACGCAAGAAAACACCAGATTATAAAAAATATCCACCTGATAATAAGAACACACCATGTAATAATAAAACGTTTAACAAAATATTCACATGAAAACTTAAATTTCGATGTTCATTACGTGAATAAAAAAATCCTACTCCCAAGTATTTTCAACTTCCTCTTACGTATACAAAAGTTTCTTGGTCAATATTCTGTTTGGTTGAAATAAAAAACTTCACGTAGAATGACGATAAACAATGGGCACACATTGGACATTAATCATGCAAATTTTTCGAAGAATACTTTGATGCTAGCCCTTCGCTAAAACGTCCTCTGTAAATATCACCCTATTCCGCTCTTACGGAATCAAGCTAAGATATTTATTAACTCAACTTCTCAATCAGAAATAACGTTTTGTGTGCCAAGATTACGAAGCGCGACAGCATGATTTAAGGCACACTTTTTTCTGAGTTATTTTTTCATTAAACTTTCCGAAAATAGGAAGAGGAAATGAGAGAGAAGAATTGGTTAAAGGTCGAGGGGATAAAGAAGCGGGGAGAAATGAAAGATAAAAAACTGAAAGGGAGGCTAAACAACAAAAGAAAGCGATGTGGCGTCATGATTGATTGATGGAACGGAACAGGGAGTAGTGAGCGCCATCTTGAATTGGAGATTTCATGAAAACGAGATGTGAATAAATGAAAAACAACACATGGTGCAACACAAAAATGAAGGGAAAAGGACTTGAGAATAATAAGCTAAAAAATATTTGATCTCAATAAAAGTTGTCAAAATATATGGCAGGTTTTAATAAGATCGTATACAATAAATTCCTTATCACATTTAACATAGTTACCTACCTATATCTTTCGAATTTTCTATTACAAGACAGAAATCTGAATGCATAAAATAATTTAGAAGCTGGGGAAAACTTTCATCATCAATCTTACCATCCTTCAGCGGGCGGTATTGCATTGATTTTTCGATTCCAGATGGTTTGTGAAATGTACCATCTAAAAACTAGGAAGTATGTACCCACACGAGTAAATTTTCTTGAAACACACCATTGAAGAAATAACCTGTGCAACATTTTATTTTGCGCTAATATAAGAACCGCAATTTGAAATCAATTTACATCATCTTGCAAATGTTTCTTCCTTGTCGAATATAACAAATATAAGATGATAAGCTTTTTGAACGTTCTATTCTTCATTTCAGCCTGTTTGGTGCATGTGCAGAGAGGTAGTTTGTATTTCTAATAAATTTGGTGAACTTATAATACCTCACTTATCCGATGTCAGGAATGGTGTATGAGCTCGATAATGAATCTCTGCTAATAACTACTACATGTATTATCTGAAGAAAATCAAATTAATAAAATATTAATTATTTTTTTTATCTTAATAAGAGGTTTACATCAAATGTTTACATTAATGCTGAGCATGGATAGAACGAGGAATGAATATGTAAGCAGAAGAATACAAAGCCAAGTAAAAACACTGCAGGGAGTGTGGAGGAAAATGGATTTGAAATTGCGTGGTTAAATGTGAATTCCTAATTGGAATGAATCAAGTTAGGTAATATAAAAGGTGTAATGACAAAAGAATGTCTCAGGAAATAAAAAATTGAAATGGGTGAGTAAACGAGTTATCGATGAAGAAGCACTGAAAAATCTGCGAATTGTAAATCAATAAAATAGGAAAATAATCACGAAAAATGTACACAAAATTTTGCAAGAAAGTGATCAATCGTTGCTAAAAAAATATTTTCCTCGCGACGGACGCATTCTGCGGTATAAAATCAAACGGGAAAAAATAAAATCTTGTGGGTGTGGATCAGAGAGGAAAACGCGTAGCGAAGGCTGCCGGAAGTAAACAGCCCTCCTTTCCCTGCTACTTTCCTTCCCCAGAGTAACCAATCCACGATCACAGGAGTCCATAGCGGGGCCTCCATCCGCTATATTTTCACCCTTGGGTGAGCGAATTGAGAGCGGAATTCGTCTCTTTCAGAGAGTCAAAAGGAAAAAATGGAGAAAAGTTTCAGAATCACCAAAAGGAGACGGGATGTCAATCTAAAGTTTTAGGCAAAAAAATCACTCCTAGACAGAACCATTCATATTTCATGGAGAAATTCAGGAAATACAGGAAACAGTAAAAAAAATATGATAAAGGACGCATTCGGTGGAGAAAAAAAGAGATAGCGTCATCTGCCACTGCATAGGTATTGGAAGTGTGCATACTTTTCACCAGTTGCTCAAACAACTTTTGTTAAGTGCATTGATTAATGGCTAATCGTTTCCAAACGTTTACTCGAGGAATTCTTGTGGCATAGAGTCATCCAGTGTGGCAAGTATCAATAGGAGAGAAAAGGTGCGTCCGTCCGTGTGATAAAAGTACGCACCTTTATCTGAAAATAGTTCCGTCTTAACACTCCCTAAAATTTGAGTTGCAATAGAAGTCTAACATGCAGGCGTACATATCTTTCAAGATGCTCCTTTCGGGGAAGATAATGTCATGTAAAGCCTGGTTTTACGTTAGAAATGGAAAATATTTTATAACTAAGGCTTCCACTGTGATGCACAGATAGCACCATGACTTTCGGGTTGCCCCGGAGGCCCTTTCTTCCATCTGCTTGGATGAAGGTTACGCTGGCGTTGGAGTTGGAGCAATTCGGAGGCACCATCTGGAAAAACTTACCACCTCTTTTGCTTATTTCGTCTATGCGTGTCCCGAAGCTTCAAACATTCCTTCTCTTGAGAGTCTCTTCAATTCCATGACAACCTCAGTCAAACCCTTTCCCTCTCAAACCATTTACTCTTCTCTCATTTATCTGTTTGGGGTTTCGACTCTCATCCATTCTTTCAGCATGACCAACCGCCGCAGCACACTTCTATCTGTCTTGCCCGTTACCGCCACATCAAATGCATATTCTTTCATGACTGACCCATTCCTTATCTTATATCTCCAATTCATACAAAAAAAACAGCTGAGGGAAAGAGAGACTGCATGGAGTAGCAATGATATTTAAAAAGAAATATAATAGAAGAGTTTTAAATATAGAACAGGTTAGTGATTAAATGTTATTCTTAGAGAATGAAGCAGAACCAACGAATGTTGTTCCATTTCTTATTTACATACTAACTACTAAACACATGGAAGAAGAGCGGTGGGACGTTGGAACGCCAAGGAGAGTTAGGAATGAGGCGCAGAAGGCAGGAGTAGAGTGGAGATAGGAACGACTCCTATCCGATGCCTAGACTGCGCGGATGAGGGTAGAGGACGCAGAAACAGGGGAGGCAGTAGTAGGCTGGAGGTAAGACGGGGTTGTCAATTATTACCCATTTATTTCAACGCATACGTGGAGGAAACTGTAAGGGAGGCGTGGGAAAGACTAGAGGTACAAGAGGGAAAATAGAATGAGAACTTATAAGGTCAATCAGATTTGCAGACGAACAATCCTTAGTTAGGAGACCAGCCAATGGATTACATTAATTGCTGAGTGTACAAAAGAGCCAGTGTGATAGGTATGGGATGACTATCAATGATATTAAATCGGTTGACGAGGTTCTCAAGAAATACAAATCCTAAGAAAAACAACTTAGTTGGTTGGCATTAACTTGAGCTGGTAGAACACATTGGCTATTTAGGTTGTGTTATGGACGAAGGTAATCAATATGTTAAAGGTATTAGAAGAAAAATTGAGTTAGTTAAGGAAGCTTTTATAATGAAGAGAGAATTGCTGACAAGAAAGTTCGGCAAGTATAGCAAAGACTGGCGAAGACGTTAATATGCAGTGTAGTTTTGTATGGCCCGGAAACTTGGTTGTCGAGGCAAGAACAGTCGTAGGTTTGTGGCTTTTGAAATGTGAGTGTGAAGAATGATGGAAAAATTGAAATTTAAGGAAAGGAAAACGATCGATGAGGTTTTAGGGATGGTGGGGAAGGAGAGAAGGGTCTTAGAAATAATCGAAGACAGGAAGATTAGATGCAGGACGTACTGAGAATCAATTGATTCCTGAAGACTTTGATAGAGAGGAGAATGTGGGGTAAGCTAAATAGAGGGAGGACAAGATGTTGTACGGATAGAATGGTGGCAGGAAGTATGCGGAATTTGAAGAATTGGACTTTTAGAGCAGGTTGTTGCGAGACTAGTGTTATTTCTAATATTGGTAATGCATTCACTCAATATTTGACGAGTGGTTACATAGTACATCCCCACTAAATGTACAATTCGGGCGTAGAAAGTTTGCGAAGCCCAATTGCACTTTTGATAATATTTTATTAGATTAACATTGGTTCACCAACGTAAATTTAGACGGATAGACTCTCAGAGGTAGAAAAAAAGGAAGCAAAGGGGTAACTTTGAGTGTTGTTGTGTAATGAAGAGAAACTGAAATTCATAGTAAAAACGTACGCATAATAAAGAACTGCAGTGCACAGTCAATAGGTGAAGAGTGTAAGATGGGGAGTTATTAAACAATAAATTCGGAAAATATAAGTTAATACCCTTAATTGAAACCGTACTATTTTCTTCGGTTTCGACTGCCCTAGTGTTCACCTCATATTCCGCTTACCTCTCACAAAACACAGTCATATGCTTCTTATTTTTTTGCATTCAATGGTCCGCAGACCACGAAAGGTCATGCATTAACTCCCGCAGCCAATCTATTCACGGAGAATGGTAATTTTTCGCACTGGCACCCGGAAACGCATGGGATATTAAAACAATTACCGCTTCGCCGCCGCAGAGCGCCAACGCTCCATTTCCACGAATTTTCATATTTTCTCTCAATGCCAGGCATTGATTCACACGGTGCGATAAATATTGCTGAGCGCGCGGGAAGGAAATGAAGCAGGCGCATAGGAATGAGGGGGGGAGGTCTGACTTAAGTTCTTGGCGACATCGGCCCTGGCGTGCCTTTGGCGGGGGGCAAGTGGAGATAAAAAACGGTGGATGAATGAGAGCGCATTCTTTTCGTGGACCGCGGGAGACGTAAAAAAAGGCTAAAACCTAGCGGGAGGAAAAGCTCGCGGAATGGGGTGGGAGGTGTGGCTGACTGATTGCTTCAGTTGGAGAAGGGGAGGTTGTGCAGGAATGGGAGAGGGTGGGGGTGGGTGGAGAATGCCTGCTCGTGTGTGGGGGAAGTTGGCCAGAATCTCGCAGGGGGGTGGGGGGGTGGTGTCCTCCTGCGAGATTCTGGCCGCTTGGGAAAATGACAGCGTTAGTTATTTGCGGGAGATGTGCTCACGACATTGAGAGAGAGAGCGGACCGACTAGGATTGTCGCTTTGCTCTGTAGGTGGCGATGATCACTGGCTTCTCGTCCATCACGTGACCCCGAGCCATGCCCACCAACAAACCGGTGTGGCCCCGCCCCAGCAAAACCTTACTTATGCTCCTCCCCTCATTTTTACAGAGCTCCGTACCGGGCACAAGTACTCACTACTCCCCGTTCCCTTGGAGATCCACCGACCCGGAGATCGAGGAATTCAACCGTAAAATGTAACAGTGGATATATTACGAAGCAATTGTATTCGGTTGGTAGTCCGATTGTGATCATTATTTTCTTCTTCAGTGTCATCGTAATTAGGGCTGCGGTAATATTTATTCAAAGATCGTGAATTCATCGACTCATTGAACGTTTCGAAATTATATATTTTTCATTTTTTCCAAAGGAGCATACCCAGGAAAAAAGAATTCTTAAGTGAGCAACAAAGGCTTATTTTCCTACATAAAAATAACAAAAAAGTTTTCGGAAGAAAATTTAAGCATGGAGAAGAGGTCAATAAATACCCATGTGAATAGAACTAATTTAATCATGCATACTGCAACGTAAAATAAAGAATATATCACAATCAGCTCTAATTTCGTTCGAAGTTTTATAATATGACTCATATGAGGTATATTTGTAAAAATCTTCAGCACATGTGCGACTTTTAGGTTGCAGTAATGATTTCGTATCAAGGGAAACTCAAAGAACATGGATAATTGCGGAAAAAAGTAACTAACTTCACTACTTTTCCATTGCCAGTGCTGGTAACACTTCTGAAAAATCGCCATCCCCTTTTGGGAGTTACAGCACAACACCATTCTGGCCCTCGAGGGAGGCAATGGTGGATTTCCTTCCTACAAGTTTTCTAGTTCCCCATTGATGAAAGGATCGAGACATTTATGTGAACACACATGCATAGCATTAAGGCCGTTACCTTTTGGGGTATGACATTTGAAAAATACCAATTTTTAGTTATTTCAGGAAAATTATTTTCGCTAATGTCAATAATTTTTCCATAGATTTCTGTTCTATATAACTCTTTCACTTTTGTCACACACGAAAACACTTTGATTGATGCATAATGATTACTCTTCTGTCCTTGAGACTACTCAAAATCATCTTTCAGGCTTTTCGGCTATAGGTATTCACCTATTATTTTCTTATTATCCCTTTCCACTCAAACCATTTCCTATGCTCTCATAAATGTGATTGATAATACGAATCTCGTCCATATTCCAATACTGACCAAACCAGGGTAGCATAATTCTATTAATCTAATTGTATATGTTTTGCACATATTACTGATAAATCTAATTAAAATATTTAGAAAACCTTTTATTTGCTGTGCGAACTATTTCTCTCCCTTTCAGCACAAAAAATCCAAAACCATTCCATACCCACCCAATTTAGCTAAAATCTACGATCATCGTGGCATATTCAAGGATTCAAGGATAATGGATTCAGAAAATATGTGGGGAGGATGAAACACCGTAGAAAATGGCTAATTCAAAACTAATCGGCTAGCGAATTAAAAGGAACGATGGCTTAATTCTGACGAATTGTGATCGCGAATCCAGTAACTTTCAACACTAAAGTACTTACCAGTACCCACTGATTAAATTCAGATATGCATGTATATTATTGACACACTGCGTGATTGCAATGCCTATAAAAACATACTTAGTCACATTGCATTCGATTGAATTATTTCAATTGGATTAATTTCATTTTTGTGTATTTCACTCTCTATGTAGACTCTTTCACATCAAAATGTCCAATATTTGAAACGCCATTAATGTGAAGCGTCTTAGTATAAATGCGTTTATACTCTACTACTTCTTCACCCCATAGAAGTTTTGAATAACCATTTAGAAAAAATAATTCCGTACTATTTTTTTTCACCTTTCTGTGGAAAAGTACTTATTTTTGTTTTTCAAATTGGACTGAAATTTATGAATAAAATGTTGTATTTTAAAATACAAACTCCAAGGTAAATATGCATACCAATCAATTATTTGACTTCATGAATAGATAAAAAGTGTAATTAGGTCCTTGTGTGCAATAAAAAAGTATTATTAAAAAAAAATATTATTTTATGTGGCATGGGTTTGATATTAGTAAATATCTTTTTTAATTGGTTTTTCGATGCCAAAGATTGAACTTAGAAACTCTACAACCTGTCTACTCCTGTCAATTGCCAAATCTCTATATTCCGACATTGTTCCCTACCCTTTTGACTGCCATTAATTTCTTCTGGTAATTCATCCTTTACCTTCGTCAGCTACTCTTTCCTCACCATGGGTTTCCTTCCATCAAAAGTTTCTGCAGTAAACGATTCTGTATCAAAATGAACCTGGGTCGTTTTATTCTAATTCTTCTCTTTTCTCTCACTCTAAGGAAAACTTGCTCATCGGCCATTATTCCTTTTAATTTTTCACGAAAGTCATCTGTAGCACTGCATTGCTTCTTTTCTTAACTTCCTTTCTCTTTTATGGCAAACATCCAGGTCTTACTACCACAGAAAGGTTCACTCTATAAGTGAGTTTTATAAACCGCTGCACGACATACACGGTAGTAGCTGTTACTGCATATTTCTCCTCTTACTCGCAAAAGCGAAATAGTGTCATTTCTCTTTTGCTTCCATCGTTAGATCTCTTTGGGTAAATAGCTAAAATGTTTTCATTTTTCAATATTTTTAATCGTAGTTCTATCTCACAAATTCATTAAATTGCATGATTAAAAACTGCGTCATTTTCTTAGTTTGGTCAAGGTTGACATTTTATTTTCTCTCCATAAAGTTTAGTGCTCTGGATGGTTCATTTTTTAGGTTAATATTTCATTAACTTTTCACGCCACTGGTCTCATTCCTGGGTGAGATCTAATCATCGGGTTGATTAGTGGTGATTGTTTAATTAGTCGATAAGCATAAAAATAAATTTATGAGAATTTTTCGTCCGCAAATACAAAGTTAGACACGCCTCTTTTTTGCAAATATTTGAGCCAATATTATCTTTTCTTTTACATAATTTATTTCTTTGGTGAAGTTTGCATCGTTGTATACCTAATAGCCTTTGAAGAAATTATGGTCAGACTCATAAGTAAATTGTGTAAATAAAAATAATAAAAGTAAATAAAAGGTAAAGTAAATAAGGTAAATAAAAACTGTTTACCTACTCTCAACACATGCTAATGCTTAAATGTAAGCAAAATGTTTTATTCTGAAGATTATAAAGCTTTCATATTATCTAAGCCGAAAGTATTTAACATCTACCCTACATTTTTTCTTCTTAGATGCAATATTTACACAAAAGCGTTTCAATCTTAATGAGCATATTAACGAAAGACCGTTCGTTGTTACGTTTTAGCTCATCTATTGTGTACACATTATGCACTATTTTACGAAAACGGCGTGAATCTTTTATTTTATAAACCCTTATAAGGCAACATTATTGCTTTGATAGAAATTGTTTTCGGTAGCGACTGGGTGGATGGCAGTTTAGGACGATGCCACAGCAATGCGCTTTGTAATCTTGCTCCGTTTTACGCCAATAGATGGCCACGGGTCGATTCAGTGCGGTTCCCCCACCTCCGCAAAGCGCGTAATGAAACCATTACCGAATGACACAGTTCCAATGCCATCAAATATTTAAGTCGAAGCAGGCGAGGCTAAGGCTATCTCGGGCGGGCGCAGTTGCGGGATGCAGGCTCTCTCCCTCTGTCTCTCTCAACCCACTCACCACTCTCGCTCTCCCAATGCGTTCAGCACCCTCGTCCTATCTGAACTGAAAGCGAGCGGGAATACTACCTCTCGAGTGCCATCCTGTTTACAATAGGGAAGATAACGTATTTACCTTCTCCAAAGCACTCGGATTATGTTCAGCGCTCAACTTGTACGTAAATGGTTTTTTGCAAATTTAAATAATAAGAAATCATAAGTACTTTCGCACATCTATGAATCTACCCACTCACGAATCCTCTACACCTAATAAAATAAAAGCATATTAAGTAATAGGTTTGTAAAATATCTTTTTATCTGTCAGTAATATGACTGTCATTTTTCGATACAAAAAGAAAGTTATCCAATGAGATGAGCCTTGAGCTCAATAGCAATGTAAAATATTTAAGTTAAACATTTAAAACCTCCCTTGCCCTCAATGGATTTACGCTAAATTTGACAGATTGTGTTACGAAGCATAAATATTAATATAAATATTATAATAATTAATTGATGCTTATGCATATGATTGCTTATGGAGTTACAACTTTGAGGAAGTAATTTTAACAATTTTTTAAGCATACGATTACTGGTACCTATTAGTTCCTACAACTTCCCTTTTTAAGCGGCATAATTGTTTAATATTTCATTCATCTTCTACTTCGCCGGTATTCTCTATTATACCACTATTTCCCTATGTCTTTATGCATTATTCGAAAATTAATCATCAAATTACTCTCTTTTCATGTTAGCAATCAAATCTCATTCACTTTCTATCATCTTTACCAAGCACATCAGCCAATTTTAGGCTCAAGATAATGCCGCAGTATAAAATATAACAGTTAATGCTTCCGGCTCTATAATCTCCTATAAGACGCACTTTGTGCGACGACAGGAGAGCACTGACTTAACCGCTGTCTGGCTGTGGAGGCTGTGGATGATTAGACATCAATTAATAATCATCACTCCAAACGCAGGTAGTTCATCTCACCGCAGTTGGTCCACCGGTCACCCTTTCGCTCCTCCGTGGAATTTAATTCCAAGCGCGAGTCTACGTTCGTCCGAGGTCCCCTCGTCATAAGGACACGGAAACATAATTGGGGGTTCAAAAAAGACACACTGAGATAAGAAAATCCATGCTAATCGATTTAAAGTAGTTATTTACCTGTAGATGCATGATTAGTGCTGATAATGCATTGTTCATGCTGAAATCGGAATGTTTCTATGGCTAGAGAGTTTCTATGACCTTTGCAGGTCAATGGTATTAGTTATATTCCTGAAGGGGGTTTCTTTCACCATGCTCCAATTCTAAAAGGAAGAACATACTCTCGTTGCACTATTTTTTAGTACTGCTTATTATTGATTGTCTTAGTCCTTGTTTCCACCCGACTAATGCTGTGTGGAAATATTGAGCAGCACACACTATGGTAGCTATTTTGGAAGCCATCCGGTTCCCAAAGTACTCACCATATTATTACTCATCCATATTACACTTGGCATAACACAAAATCCACTTTTCAGTACTCAAAATTGAACTGCCTCAGTAAAAGGTTCTTTCGAGATAAAACTTAATTTACCTTTAGCATCTTTGAACTTTTAACCCGTGTGATCATGTAAGTTTCATAAAAGAGTCTCAAAAGTTAAAATTAACAATGTCTTGGTATCCCAAAAAAGCATGAATGTTGGACATCCTTTCCTTTGTTACTTTTTCATGACCCACAACTGCACCTATACGGGTAATTATGGTTAGGGAATATGCACAACTCATTCTAAAGGTTCATAACGCACTGCTGAAGTGAAGTGCATAAGTTAACATTAGTTTTTTGTTCGATCGATAAAGTATGACTAATTAAATAGAGCTCAATTTAAGCTAGGATATTACAAACGATCCTCAGAGTAAGATTATGTAATTGTAATTCCTTGGGAACACATTGTTGTGGAGAATGCGGTATGCTGTTATCTACCAAAAAAATCATTTGATCAAGCAGTGAAATCAACCGCACAATATGAATTAAATGGTCACAAGGTTAGAATAGTTGTGGTTACAGATTTAAAGAATTAATACAGTTTAAAATTGCTGAAATTACTTTCAAATGCTAGCCAGAGGTAGAGACTATTAAGGAAATTTGCTTGCATAATCCCTTGCATAATCAATTTGACTGATTCTATTTGCTTGAGTTTTCATCATTTTGGAGACCACTTACTACCTCTACCCCTAATATTACGTTTTTTGGTCAAGTATGGTGTTTACTTTTATTCTACCTTCTTTCTGAAACGTTCATAATCATAAAGATAGTAATAAACTACAATAATAACGGTTAAACTACATTTGAACTAAGTTACCCTTTAGGTATCAGAAAAAAGTAGAGGGGGGGAGTAGAGAATATTCCAGAGGAAAATAATTTACTCTTGATTACAACTGACGCAGCGCCATGGAATGAGAATTAAAAACAGAGGCCGGTGAAGAAAGGGAGGTATAGGGTTGGTGGAAATATAAAGAAGTAGTTGGACGGATTCTGTTTACGCTTTTACGGATTTGCGAGCCTCGTGTGGTGGGGTGGTTGAACGGAAAGAGGGTGGGGGAGGTAGAGAACGAGAAAAATGAGACAAAGCGGAAATGGAGGGTGGGTGTGTTGTATAGGACGAAGTACAGGAGGGGACAAGGGGGATGGAAAATAATGGGACCCAGAAAAGAGGGAGAGAGGGGAAAGACGTGGAGGACGAAGGGAAGTGGGGGAGGGAGGGAGGGAGGGGTGAGGGAGATAGATGGAGGAGGCATGCGTCAGAAAAGTAATAATGTTTCTACGGAAAGGGGAGGTTTTGGGGAAGAAGGCAAGTTACTTAGTGATATAGATATTCAGGAAGTGGTGGTGATATAGCTGAGAAGTCATATAAGAGGAGTGGAGAATGCCTAAAGCGAAAAGAAAACTGAGGCACATCATAGTGGAAGCGATAACATTTAGTCAAGATGTTGGCAAACTTTTTCTCTCCGCCCGCCCTTTGAAGTAATGAAACTTTGTACTAGCATTCCGAACAATGCGCTTTCGATAATTACAAATAAAGTTTCATAATATTTCCATGGGGAATCTTCTACCACGCATTGCTAGGATTAGGAACATATCTTAAAGACGAACATGACCAGCTGGTTGTAGGCGGGCGGGTGATGTTGTTTCTTCCTTCACCTAATTTCCTCCAGAGAGATCTTTACTCCTTACATTCCATTTCAATTTATATAGAATCCATGCAACGTATAAATTTTTAAAGAGAGTGAAAGCTGAATCATTCAATTACTCCACGTTCAAGAGCAGATTAAAGTTACTCACGAGACTGTATCATTTATTAAAATAACAATAAAGTGACTTCAATTAAAAATAATATATGCCAAATTCACAATAAAGTCCTTTAAAGGGAAGGTATAGTTAGAGATCTCATAGGGTTACTATACATTCCTTTACGGTACATACAAATTTACAGTCAATCAATCACAGTAATCAACCCGAAGGTAGGTTTGGTAGGTGAGGGTAGAG
>LYUA01002210.1:218389-228833 GCA_002093875.1 Calopteryx splendens | reverse complement strand
AGCACCCGCAGAGTAGATTGGATGTTCTTCATGGCGCGCTTCCGTATTCCTCACCGGCAAGATGTTGTTAGACGCACTCCTTTCTAGCGCAATAATTCAATGGTCCTTGCTTACGGATAGTGGTCTCGTCGGCGGGAAGTCGCATAACGCGCGTCACGCACTTCGATTCATTTCGTAACGCTGGCCAGGAGGAGAGAATGACTTAATCGCGCGGGTTAATACGCAAGCGACTTGTCAGAAGTTCTGCGAAGTTCACGATTCATTTTCGATTTCGGGAATAAAAAAGCAATAAATTTAAACCTTATCAGCGAAGGACGATTGATATGAAATTACGGCACAGGTTATGTTTTCTGTCAAAAATAATAAACCATGCGTGAAACGAGCTATCTTGGAATATACTTAGACACTTTGCAAGTCTAGCTGATTCCATCGTGACAAGATTACCTAGACCAACTGGTGAAGAAGATAATGGAACGGTGAGCTGAGAAGAATCAATCTTCGAATTACAGTGGGATGAATGCTGTTTAGAAAAAATCTTGATATCACGCTAGCCAATTTATACATGCATGTACTATCATTTAAATCATAACGTTTCTGAGCTTTCGTAAATTAAGAACATAATTTCGTAGGGATGGCAGAAAAGTTGAAATAAGGAAAATGTCCCTGGCTCCCGGGATGTGTTAATACAAATAGTTTCCGCTCGCATGGAAGTCAAAAGTGTAGGTATATTCCTGATGAATCAGCCTGATCCAGAGGTCAGTGTCTTCCACGCTGAGGGAATGGGTTCAATTGTTTTGGATATTACTAATTTTCAGTTTTATTTCCTCATTGGAAACACACTCCCAATATCCGAATTTAGATCTTAAATGTAAATTAATAACTTGATGGTCAATGACCAAAGTTATATTCGGCAGTCGCGATTCCATTATCATGGGAAGGAGAACTGGAAGGCAATTATTGATGCATTATTGAAATCTTTCAAGACTGCAATAAAAAAGTTATGAAACACCAAAATATTTACTAGAATTTAAAATAATTAAATAAGGTAAGAAGGAATGGACAGAATAAAAGAAAATTGCACCACAAAACTTTTTGCTTTGCTTGAACTCCCTTAATCGTATATTTTTAAGGTCGTGAATGCGGTACAAATATGATTTAACAGGGTAATACCATCCATTAATATTTTTCCATTTCTTGAATAAGACTAAATGGGAGCATCCGCAAAAGTTTTATTTAGTAATCAAGACTTTTTATCTTTTTTTCTGAAATATTAATGAAAGCTATATGCCAGGGATGGTCTTCCGATTAAGGCTATCAATCTTACGTCCACTCGCATTCATTCCTTTTCCATTATTTCTCCTGTTCCTGCAGGGGTAATTCCATCTCAGGGAACACGCTAGGGTCAGACGTCAAGCGCCACTGATACCATGCCAAGCACAAATACCATTCAAGCGTTTTCGTTTCTAACGAGCACTCAGATTTTCAGGTCTGTCATCGAGTCGTAAAAGCTAAAAAAAAAAACATTGGCCTTAATAATCGTATATCGTATCCACTCACGCGATTAGGCACGCGAAAATGGAAATTTATTTCCTTTGTGGGGATGTATGAAGCAGGCACGATTTCGAATCAAATTTCGAAAAATAAATAATCTGATTGGGTGATGCCACATTAGTTATTTGATCGCTATGGAGAGGGTGGCCTTTTATGAAACATTTCTATCTAGCTTAAATGCATAGGCGGCCGCTAAGTGCAGCGTAAAATTAAAACAGAGTTATATCACATCACCTCCTTCGTCGAACTCATATACTCAATATCTCCCTCGTGCTACTTCCATCGCAGTTGATCTTGCTGTCTAAATAACAAAACGCTTCCACCTGCAATGAAACACCATGTCCGGAATAAACTTTTACAGGAACCATGCAATCTACCGTTCGTCACACATTCGAATTTCTCTAATGTGTGATTTTTCTATTTTTTTTCAAGTTCCACGAAGGCCTCACTAAGGACCTAACTTCAGTGTAAAGTTATCAAAACGCATACCCCACGAATTCGTCAAATATAAAAATGGCCCTACTCTCCAGGCTGAAACATTACATGGCCTAAAAACTTCACTTACTTGTCACAACTTAGAAAAGAATTATGTGACAATTATTCTCATATAATGCCAAGGACGTATGCACCAATACATAGTTATGTAATAGAAAATAATCTAACGCATCCTTTGGAGGCATTTTATATCATGCCAAGGACATAATATGAAGTACGAGCTCGTAACTTAAAAATATAACACAAAGTAATTAAACGCATCCTTCAGTGTTCACTGCCTTCCGACCACCGAAATCAGAAAATTGAAATATAAAGAAGTGATCACGTTCATAAATATTTATCGGAAACAACCAAATGTATCCTTCACAATTTAAATAACTCTTGTCCAATACTTTGGCCCAGTGGTCATATTCAGAGGGCACTGAGCGAACTTAAGCGCCACAAAAAAATCACCAACTCTAAAAAAAGTGGATAAAAAATATGAAAAGAACTAATGACATACGTTAGCGTAGGCATCTCCATTCAAGTAACGATTGAAGAAAGAGTTATTATTTTTGGTCAAATGCAAAATAATGAATACACCCAAAGCCAAAACAGACGTCATGCATTCCCGGCCGACGATAAATCCGGAGAGGAAATTCATCTTCATTTCTTAGATTAATCTAATTATCAAATGGGGGCTTGAAGATACCAGCAAAAACTGAATATCGTGAAACGTACCAGTTTCTATGAAATCCATTCATGACCAACCCTCACCACCTATTGCTCTAGTCCCGAGAATTTATATAGTTGACTGTTCATCCTGCGAGCTCGTTGGTTTAAAATATTTTACATTTATTAAATTTCTGGAGAGGAAGCATGGAAATGCGCATTTATGTCTGGAAACTATGGTCTTCAATTCGATTTTAAAGACCCCCTGACCACCTTAATATAAACTTTTCACTTCTTATAAGTGATCTCAGGTAACAGACAAATTAGCAACGTACTCCTGCGAATAGTTTTGACGTAAAACTTATTACATTTCGGTACGCATAGTCACCTCGGCGCTCGTGGTGTCAGACTTTTGCGTTGCCTACTAATTCACAGTGCTCCCAACCTACTACGGAACGAGCAGTACCTACTGCATACTTGAATGAAACCAATACCAGACAAATATTTACAAAAATATTCACCGTTTATAACAATAAAAGTGATGAAATTTTATTAATTTCATAGCCATCACTTTATTTTCTACCCTTTAAAAAGTATAATAATATAACCGTTTAACTTAAATGAAAACAATAAATGTTATATTGTTGCATATTCTAACTAAACTAACAATATACTATGAAAAACCTCAAAACTAATTTCAAATACATTTAGCACGTTATGTGTCACTTGATAGCGAACAAGGGGGAATACGGTCACTTGACGATTTCTATCCAAAATAAACCAACCCCGGTACCAAAATCATTTTTTCGCACCAACCTTTTATAATGTTCCATTGCTCCTTTCAGTATTAATTCGCATTATCAGCCTTTGCTAATAGTCATAACAATTTCAATACAAAAAACATTTAGGCATTCGACTTATCCATACAACTGTACTAACTTTAAGCAGGAGAAAGTTTAGGGAAGAAATACTTCCAATAGTTCCAGCCATTGTTTGGAGGCACGCAGTTAAGGGGATATGCGGGTAATTATGGCCGAAATACGGTCTGCAATTAGCCCTATATTTGGGGGGTGGATCGGGACTGTTAGCGAAAGGCAACAGGATCCAATTCAGCACTCTACACTTCGAACGGTGCAGATTTGAACTGCACTATACGAAATACACACCGGAATAAGAACCAGAACATTGAAAATTTCTGGTAAATCTATTACATCTAAAATCGGTAGCAACCATTTAATTCGCCATTGGGCCACTTCGTAGAAAACATAAATCCTATCTACCCCATACCAATCCACTCCCAAAAGGATTACGGAAGTTAGAGATAAGACTGCACGAGCCTCGAACATCTCGCTCCAACTAAAACAATGCAGCCCTAGTAAAAGCGTTGTAGGGAGTGCGCAATGCTGTCCCAGCCGCAACTATCTAGCCGTATTTAACGGCCTGATAGTCGTAGGATGTTCTATTCGTTTCCATCTTGTTTCGGAGTAAACAATAACGAAGCAAATAATCAATTAATACTAATAAATTTTCTAATTTGATCAGTCCCTCCTGGAACCTAATCTCCCCACCACCAAGCATAATAAGCCTCCCTCCTGTTACAGCTGAAAGCAGTTTTTCCTAGGCATTTTTTTACGACACGCCCCGTCATTTTGTGCCGGTAGATTTTCAAAAATAAAATTCCCCACTACACCAACTTAAAATTCGCCATTCTGAATCACAGGAGAATGGAAAGAGATCAACCATCACTGAGGCAGAAAATGGCTAGTAAGCATCTATTCGCCCTTTCTATGATTCAAAAGCAATAGTTTGTTTCGCCCCATGCTTTTGTGGAGACTTTAAGCACACGGGAAGACAGCCCGATTGTTCCCGCCTCTTTCCACTTTCGACTCGTCTTAGAAAGAGAATCGTAAGGGAAGAACGGCATCCCCTTAGCAGCTCTTATTCCCCTCAGCGCTCACTCGTTATACCTTTCCTTCCTCAAGGGATAGTGGTTTAGCCGCCCTTCTGGAAGTTATTCTCGTCCACACTTCAACTTCCCTGTCTATCGCGCCTCCCTTCAAACCCCCTGCTTCCCCATCACTCCGACTCGGATGGTTTCGCTTCCAAACTGAAGAATAAAAAGCACGGACAACTTGTTTGGCCGTAGCAGTCCATCCCTCGCCAAGTCCCGTTCCTTTCCTAAAATCCACGAATTACCGGTCATCCTGGGCTTCGCTTCGATGTCCCTATTAAAATATTCCATTATTCATAGTCAAAGTCATGAAATAAAGGTAGGAATCATCCAACAAAACGAAATTACTGTGATTCTATTGAGTAAGAAAAGTTGCCTGTGGTCATGTGCAAAACGAGATAATAGAACGCCTGATGTCGGCTGTTCGTAAACATTTGGCATAAAGGTTATCAAGGGTTAGGCGAAACTACGACACTTGAAAAGAATCGTGAGACGACGCAACAGTTTTAAGGGTTAGCCTTTGCATTATTGTGCATTTCTGTTACAGTAATCATCCACTAGTATCATAACTTGTAGTTATATTCTTCCGCCGATCACATAATTAGGTCTAATATTGGCCGTTCTTAAAACTAACTGCAAGACATTCACCTAAATGTGAAGATTAAGGAATTTTCAATAACAACAAATTTAGATATTCCTTGGAAAATACTTGAAAGCAAGACAGGAATTAATGTGGTGATGGTATACTGACTAGAACTACTAGACGGACTGAATACTTAAATCCACCCCAGAATTTGGCGCGAAAGTCATATGGTGGCTGTGGAATTGAAATGAGCCTCATGAATATTGTCATCTGCTCTCGTTATAGTTGCATGCCCTAATTGCTATTCCGATGCAGTTGCAAGTGTAATAATTATGAATAAATTCTACATAAGAACGCATTTAAAAATAGTTAGATTGTCATTCAAGTGGAACTGGTGGCAGCGCTTTAGAATGTGTGCATGGAGATGACAAATCATTCAACAAGTACATATGGAAAAATAAATAAGCCACCGGTAATTAACGCTATACAGTATGTCTTGTCACTCCCGTACTTACATGAATTAATTCACTCGCAAACGTACATAGTAATTCTTGATTATACCTTAAGGTCTAGATGTAAGTATGACACCGGCAAAACAAGTTATCATCAAACAAGCGGCAATCATCAAATGTGAGCCATAAAAAAGAAAATAATAATCCCTCGAAACATTTATGAATGTTGGTAACTATTTACTTGTTTATTACATCAACACTGTGACTTAACTTACAATATCCACAGAAAGACGGGGAGATATATCAAAAGTCAAAGTAGAATAATAAGACTGTGAGTTAGCACATTACTTCATACCTCGAATAGTATTTCGTATATAATACCGTATAGGAACTCAAATATCTTGACATACCTTTACGACAGCCAAAATCTTCACGGTAGTTTCACTACACTCAGAAGGAACTTCAATTGCGACTACGTAACTGTTCGACACCACGGTAACTGGTTTAAAACGCTCGTGCCCTCTGAGAAAAGGGAGTGTTAGTTCATCCATTCATGTCAGATGACAGCACCATCCAATTGATGCTAGCGCTTCAACCGTAAAGTTTGTAATTAACTTCATTCTAGTTTCCTAAATCGATATGAACTAAGTGAGAATTTTACTTGAACCCTTGTATTATGAAATAATGCATTGTATGCTAAAATCATTTGGGTTTTTTTCGCCATCCGAAAAAACCGTTTTCGAAAACGAGAAGAATGATGACAAACCTACTCCATAGCCGGATATTTTGGCGGCGATATTTCGATTGTTGACAAAGTTTAATCAGTCCTTCTGCCAGTCGAATAACGTCAAAATCAATTATTTCCTAATGCCAAGCAAAACCGTATGTCATGGCCGATCACTAACTTGAATGTTCTTTACGTATCCTCTTTCTTTCGAACAAAGAACATTTAAAGAACTTACAAACAACAGGAAACCTGTAGTCCAGCATGTCTTTAAATCTTGATGTTTTCCAGGTCATCCTTCACGATGAATTAAGCTCCTGTAGTTTTGGTATAATAGGGCGTAAGTAACCGCATTATTTAGAATGTACACCAATACTTCTTAATCACTTAAATCCGCTTATTTTTTCATTATTCGAATTCCTTTGACCGCATTTCTCCCCAACTTTACGTCTAAAATATTAGTTCCCCTAAAAGCCACTAATCTACATCCATTTTCCTCTTAGATATTTACGAAAATAGGCGTAGGAATTCCACATAGCCTTAGTAATGAATAATAGAAGAAGTACATAAGGTTATGATATTTTTACGTCTCTCTCAAGTGTATTGATTCCAGTTTCCTTTTCGAAATCATTCCCTTTCTCCCCATTCGAGTCTATATTAATTCAAAATGCTCCCTAAAAAGTATTCACTTCTAATAAATGTCTTTTAGTCTTAAATTCAGTCCAAGATTTAACTTTCAACTAAATCCATGAAAATATTGCTTTTGTAATCATATAATAAATCTTTATCTGGATGATGGATTCGATTTATGTCCCCAATTGATCCTCTGAGATGGCTGATAGTGACTGCAACCTCTTGTCTGAGCTGAATTCAGGATTGCAGACAGGTTGAATTGATGCCCCTTAAGGGAAATCACTTCAAACTACTGCACATTGTTGCTCATGCCAACAGCACCTTCTTTCCCTTTAGTACAGAGATGCACCACACTCTCTATAAGAGGTTCAGGTGTTCACATGTATGTGAGAAGCTTATTTTCATGAATTCAGTACAAAAGATGAATATATTTTTTCTCTTTGTATCTTATTGTAATCCCAAGTCATAATACACAGCAGATAACGCACAAAATAATTTCTAGTTAATTTTGTCTCTGCACATTAATAAAATGTAAAGAATAGGTATAGAGGGGAAGGCGAAATAATTTTTTTTTATCAATGGAAAATAATCAATGATTGAGGGCTTGAAATGCCAAGCATAGCCAACACTTCCTTCCCCCCAGTCCTCAATTTACATATCCTACTCTATTTCATTTAACTATGCTTGGCACGGCAAGTGAGAAGAAAGGTGATGGGAAGGAATAATCATTAAAGATATGTATTAAGCAAAAAGTAACCAAGAAATGTAGTTTGAAATTAATGTAGCTCAACCATTCATCCAGGATGAAGTATAGAAAAGCCTACCATGAAAACTTTTGGGTAGAGTTCACCCAAAGATTCACTTAAAATCTTACTGGAGATCAAAGTATCCACTGCCTGGTGGCCATGGTTTTACCACTGGTTATATATGTATACATATTTCTTCTCACATTACAAATTTCTTCCTAACCCTGAGAAGACTATCATGTGGATCTCTGCCATGGTCATTAGAGGCCAATGAAGCTGTAATAAAGTTCCAGAAGAGGGTGGAGATAAAAAGGATTACCTGTATTACCAAGAAAAATGTAAAAATATTGTCAAGGTGGTCACATAAGGTAATGTAGAAGTAGGAGCATGAGACCATATACAAAATAAGTCAGAAATCAGTAAGAATGGAAATTGCCCATAATTAGAATAATGTGACTACTTCTTTAAGATACCACAATAATGGTGTATCAATTCCAGAATTGGTTTGCAACATTCATGGGTGCCATAAGTGGTATCATCAATCCCAAAGACTGTATGGGGCATACTGACCTAATATTACCAAAAGCATCCACCTCGAGGCTTTTATTAACAGTCAAAAAAAATAACCATCAGTGCAATGCACAAAAGCAAAATTAAGTATAAGAATGCGTGCTTCATGTTTCCACAAGTAAATAAATTTCATGCTCACTACCAGATGGGTGAGATTATGTAATGCCCCCATTAAATTACCATTGCTACTTTTCCAGCATAATCAGATGCCTATATTTTCAAGTATGTGATTAAATCCCAATGAAACTACTAAAAACAGACTGAAGTAGATTTCTCCACCAAAAAATCTCCACTATTGATAAGAAGAGAAAACTTCTCATTTATCAATAATATGAAGAACATAATCACATAGAGCAATAGTTTATTCCATAGGATAAAAAAATTCATATTTATAGACCAACTACTTACCAATATAAAAAAGTTTTATACTATAAAATTCCACAAAACATTTTCCCATACATAATTAGTTTCTCATAAGTGGGTCCATTCATCACAAATTAACCAATTTTTAGTAACCACATTTTCAAAACATCAAACCATACACTTCATAGTTACAAGTTCCTCAATTTCAATAATCCATAAGCATCTCTTTAGGTAGATGATGACATTGGCAGTGGTGTATTGCTAGTTTAGTTTGATTCATGGCACATTCATTCACACTTAGCTTCTTCAATGATTTCTTTACATGCCAAAACAATTGTGTGTTTAAAATAGTTTCCAAGAATCCCTTAAGTGTTTCTTCTAAACTATTACAAGCAAAATTAAAATTTAATATAAAAATAATACTCCAGATAACTATGTGAAGAGATGTCATCTGCATTAATCATAGATCAATTAGATCAGCTGGAGTCAGGTAACATAATTTAGTCCTTTTTAATGCACAAATCTGTTGGTCAACACTAGCATAAGTATCCTGTCAACCCAATTGTATTTTCATAATTGTTCCACTACTTATGCATGCCATATAGCTCAATCCATGCTCTTACTTCTTAATCTATGACAGTAACCATTATTATTTTTACATATTTAATAAGGCCGTCAAAGGAAATATGATGCATATCAGTATAGCTTGACACTACAACAACTCTTTCAGCTAATTGTAATAAAGAGACCAAGTGGTTATGGTGAAGTCAGCAGTCTAATAACTCCCATTTCATTTACAGACAATTTGAAACAGTATGAAAGGAGTACCTGTTCCACAATTTGTTGTTCAGAATTTACAAAATATATTAAAATTCAATTATAAGGATTGTATAAATATAGTATATTTTTTGAAGATATTGCAAAAGATTTTACACTTTATTACGAAATATTTCATGCTCAGGGATAATTAGCTTCATAGGAGGAATGAAACAGACGGAACTAATTTGTTGACCAAAAAGTTTCCATTCAATGCAATGCATAAGATGACACAGCTATATATATACCTATATGCTTATTCCAAGGGGTACTGAATATTAATCAATTTCATAATCTATATAATAAAAGAAAGATTTAAATGGATAAAACTTAACTTCAACCAATATGTTATGAGGAAAAAACTATTATGTAGGTAGGTATTTAAGTAGGCCATAATTATCCATGGAATATTATCTATTTTCCACATTAAACTTATACTTAGGCTGATACAATGAATGACAGCTATAGGTTTAATTCATTGTATCAGCCTAAGTATAAGTTTTATGTGGACACTAGATAATATTTCATAGATAATTATGGCCTACGAAAATACCAGGGTTAAAAGTTTGGAAAAGTATCATTTTATTTAAAATAGAAACCCAAATACCATATGCTTTTGTTCCAATTCACAATTTTGACCAAGTGGGAATATTAAATACATTAAAAATTCAGCATTCAAATTTTTAAATTGATAAATATTACATAATGCTAATAAACACTTCTATCAAAAACTCAAGTTACTCAGGCTGGTTTTCACAATTTTTCTTTTTGAATACTAAAATATAACAATTATCTCTTTATAAATAACATGGCAAGATGTGTTTGCTCACTTTTTTTTAGCCTCACTTTTCTCATTCTCTCCTTGCCTTTCTAAAACTCATTATTTTCAATGTTAACTACCTATAGGTG
>LYUA01002210.1:111790-128663 GCA_002093875.1 Calopteryx splendens | reverse complement strand
TTATACCAATAACGACACTACACTAAAAGTTAAAATAATAAACAGCAAGAAATTCCTGACATGAAAGTAAAAACCCAGTTTTTTCCGGGTCAAGTGAAATTAACGGATTTTTCCTGGTTTTCCCGGTTGGTAGACACCCTGTATCCGGTTGGTAGACACCCAGTAATGACCAGCTACATTATCGCCAAATCCAGAGTTAAGAAACTTTTTCACAAAAAATTAATGCTAATGATAGTGCGTGGTATTTTGTAAATGATGGAGAGTGGATCATAGAGTGTTGTGGAAGAGACCTAATATGAGTGAAATCAAAATGAAATGGTTAGACTTTAAAAGCAGTGAGTATTTCTCTGAAAAGGCAAGTAAGTTGTGTTGAGATGTTTGCTTGAAGAAAAAAATAACAAAATGGACCAACATATGTTGCATGAAGTGTGGTGTAGGTTTCATTGTTCCTTTTTTCTATTTATATCATTCGAAAAAACCATAAAAACAATATGATTACTAGAAGATAATTGCCGAATAATAGCCCTTTTCCACTACATAAAATATATTAATGCCAGGTTTCCATGTACTACAACATCTTCAGGTCAGACTACACCTGAAGATGATGTAGTACATCAAAAGCTGGTCGTAATATATTTTATATAGTGGAAAAGCACTATTATTTGGTAATTATGTTCAAATTCCAGAATATCATGCCTGAAACTATGTAATTAGTACCAGAGGGTAGTACAAAATAATGTGTTAACTGTTATTTTAACTCAGTTTTAAATATACAGTGAGTCCACAACTTAAACGATTTTGAATTACATGATTCTGCAGATACACGGACAAAAATATGACATCACCTATTTAAATACCTAGGAAAACAAAAATGCCGGCATTAAGTCAAGCATATTCAGTTAGTTGAATACTTAGTTAATAGATGGAATTCTTTACGTAGTATATATTAACACGCGAATGTATGGTACTTGACCCGCAGAATAACACAAGGAATTTTCGACACACACGGAAATTTTTGGAATGAATTAACCGTGTAAATTGGGGACTTACTGTATAGATAATTATCATCAGAATGTGTTCCGTAAATCGAGTGATAAGTTACACTTTACATACACTTGCATGCATACACTATGTAAATATTCATTTCTTTCTGTGAAAGAAAATATAAAAATGAACTTTATTGTAAAATTTTATCTATAAAAAAGAATTTAAAAATAATAAAGTATGCTGCTTCTCTTTCATATCTTTTTTGCTAGGAAACAACAAAATTAATAGTTTCTGAGAAATAAAATATTAACCTAACTATGACAACTTCATTCAGTCTGGAGAATTAAAATGTCCGGCCACAAGAAAATACAGAGGCATTTAACTCTGCCCTTAAAAGGTCAAATAAAAATAATACTTCATTGGCCAAAGACCATAAATTGGTGATGTAGGCAGCAGTACAAAATTAACATTTAAGAAAATGAACAATTCTATAAGAAAAAAATGTTTTAAAGGGTTACCAAGTATGAAACCCACAGCAGGTCTCCATAATTTCAATGCACAAAATAACTGTATCTAAATTAAATATATGCAAATTTATTAAGAAAGCAATTTTACCTCGGATTCCACCGGTCAATGCTTGGAAGAATGGAACCTGGCCCTTCCAGTATTTGACATACTGGTCTCTGCATTTGGGGCGGTGGCATTACTGGTGAAACAACTCCAATGGGAGGGTTCACTTTACCATAACCAGGGACTTGTTGCCTAGCTGCCTCTTCCTGAACCTGATGAAAATACAATTAATGTTACTTCAGTCTTTTAAAAACTGATGAAACACCATTGACAATGTGTGATATACATGAGGATCTACTTCTACTTTTTTACTTAAGTAAGGCATTTAACAGCATACCTGGATGTAAAGTTGCAGTGAATATTGACTGTTCAAAGATATAACTTGATCTAAATATAACTATTTCATTAACATCTTAAAAAATTATATGATTGTTAGAGAATCAAGAAATGAAATATAAGGGAAAGCTACATGGAAGCTCTTTTATTAAATTGATATTGTCATATGGAACATTTTAAGTCCCACAGAATCAGGAATAATATAAATTTAATGTTTATAAAGGATAAAATGTTTTTTTATCACTATCAATATATCAAAAAAAGAAATTCAAGCCACTAGAAAATGGCACCATGCAATTTCTGGGATGTCTCTTGGATATTTTTTATGGCTTTTAGAATGGCTGTTGTGATAACAAAAAACCTACCTGTTTCACAACTTGAAGAACATTGGCTGAAGGCGGCTGTGTTCCAGGCTTCAACCCAATACCTTGGTGATGATTGTGAGATGGGCCCTGGTGAATTGTTCCTGGAGATCCACCTGCTGCTCCACCTCCCAGTATTCCTCCTCCAGGCATGCCCCCAGGAATTCCTCCTACTACTTGAGGCCCCCCAGGAGGACCTGCACCAACACCAGGTGTACAAGGCGTCATGGCAACAGGCGCTCCTGGGCCACCTGGTGCTCCAGCAACAGGAGCAGGCCTAGAATTCTGTGTTGTCATTGCCATTCTTCGCCTCAAAAGTTGTGCCTGTTGCAAACGCTGTTGAAGTTGCTGTTGCTTCAACTTATGCTTGATATTTGAACAAAACGGCACAGGACATTTGGTTTCCTGAAATTTATGAAATAGCATTAAAATAATAGTTTCACTACCTACTTATTTGAAATGATAAATTAAGCAGAAAAAAATAAAATTTAACTAAGTTGAAAATGTATCATGACAATTACCTGGCAATGCTTAGCATGATAACAGCAGAGGGCTATTAACTGCTTGCATATAGGACAACCACCATTGGTTTTTCTCTTGCAAATCTTGGTGTGTTGCACCACTCGCTTCATTTTCTGACAGCTCTGTAGCCTGCAGTTGGCATCTCGGCACTGGCATGCATGCACTAATGATTGGATGCATCTCTGGATTGATAACTTTCTTGCCTCCTAGACAAAATCCGGATTGTTAGCTACTGCACATACGTTCAAAAGATTAACTCTAGATTTCCAATTGTTAAATCTAAAATCTTAATTCCTCTGATCAAACTGCACTTACCTGTGGGTTGGCTTGCTTTTGATCAGCAGGCGATGAACCATCATCAAGATCAAGTCCAAGTTTTTCCATTTTATGTGGATGACCATCCTTTTCATAACAAGTAACGCATAGGTCAAAGTCCTGAAAGTGAGTATATTGATGATGAGTTTCACTAAAATTGAATTCATTTTAACAATGCTAATCTAGTTCAAAGTGAATGAGCAAGGGTAAATGATGATTTCTGGACCTTTAATGGCCAAATATGAACTATTAGATTGTTACATAAGCCAGTTAAAATCTTTCCAAGGTTTGTAACATTTCTTTAAATGTTACCAAGATGATGAGTAAATTTAATATAATAATTGCATTTAAATGTTTATGTTTACAAAACTAATTTCAAAATAAGAAAACTATAACTTACATCACATATAGTGCAGTGATACCTAGTTTCCACATGAGTCTTGCAGCTATTGCAAGTATAAACAAAGCGGTCTTGGCCTTGGTTATGAAGCTCGTACAGCATTGACATAGAAGAATACTTGGCACGTCTTAAGGAAGAGAATTCATAATGCCTCTCACGAGCCATGGTCAGGAAAGCATCACGTCCATCCATAAGGTCACAATTTATGAAAGGATCAGGATCTTGAATGGGCTAAAATAAAATCATAAAAAATTGTGACTTCCACCACAGCAAGCAACACTAAGAAACTAATAAAAATTACACTCACCAAGAAGACATAACAATTATTTTTAGAAAATATTATTTGCTTAGTAGTAAAACTGATTTGACAATACACTTAAACTTTGATATTTACTTGGTTCTTTGAAGTCACTAATGCATAGCCCTTCTACTACCCGTAATACTTTTTCTACTGATAGAACTTCATTAGTGTGTATTTTTGAGGCTCAGCCTGATAGGAATCTCTAAATCTCAGACAAAATACTATGATATGTATTGCATCTCTTTTTTAAATCTACTGGCATAGAATCTTCCATATATAAGAATTTCATTTTTGGTACATAGTGAGTAAATTAATTTCAAGTAAATTGGTCCTATTCAAATTAAGTTAATTGGAAAAGTTACGATACTAAGAATTTTATGAAATTATTTCACCCAGCAAATAAAAATTCTCTCATTGCAGAATAAAATCCTAATGCTCCTGTCTTCGGCAATCAATTCACTACATTCAGATTTCAGACTTTCAATGCTTCTGGAGGCATGACAACAAAAACTTTGAATGATGGCTGCAGCACTTCAGAACCACATTCATACACATTAGAATGCATTTTTGCCACGAAGGCTTTAAAGTACATAAGAAATGTATAATTTTGGGCCACATTTGATTTTTACTTGCTTGTTTCTTAACTCAGCTCTATCATGCCTTATGAAGATTCAGCCATGTTCTTGCAACAAATTTTGGTGAGAGTCATGCACTTGCCCACAATATGATCCTACTCCATCCTGGTTGAATCATCGGCATCTTTCAACTTAGCATTTAACTTCAACGAGTGCAGTAAGTGATAAATCACCATTGTTTGCACAGAACATTACATGATGGGATATTTTTCAAACCTTTCTTTACTCAAATCCACAAAAAAATCAGCCAGGCAACACACAGCAGGCAAATTCACTTTCTGAGTTGGTTAACTACATATGTGATTACGACATTTTAAAAAGTTTTTGTGACATTTTCCATAGCAAAGTTAGTTTTTTAAATCCATTTTCAATACCTTTCAACTTATTAAAATTAATTAGGTTGAATGCAGGGGAAAATTCTTTTGTGGAAAAGTGCTTTGATTTATTTATCAGCAGGGAAAAATTCATCAAAATAGCTAGTTCCAGTGAATATATACAAATAGTTACCGTTTTTAAGAGCATAAAAGTATGGAAATTCCTCTAAAGAAGAAACATATAACCAAATGCAATATCCTTGATGTTCCTAGAGAGGCAGATGCCTGTATTGTACAGTATCATATTTATTGTTATATTATGGGCTTTTGTTTAAACTAATTTTATTGTGATGTTTGCACATTCTCTTTCTATTTAATACAAGGATACAAAGAAATTACTAGTAGTAAATATTACTTTATAATGTCACCACATTTATCAAAATCACAGTAATCACCCCTAAGGTTGGTTTGGTAGGTGAAGGTAGAGCTCACCCAGCACTAAGCCCAACGGTGTATGAAATTCACAAATCAGGGTAGGGCAGGGAGTTCCTTTCCCTCTACCGCCTGTGATTTCCCAGGATGTACTGGTGCCCGAAAAATGGTACACAGCTTGGGTGAAGCTGAGGGTGCCAAGAAGCATCACCCGGAATCGAACCAGGGCCCTCCAGTTAGAAGCTCAGCGCTCTATCTTTTGGACTACTTTGCCCCTGACCACATTTATAAACAGGTTGAAATAACATCGGTCCATTTAGTTAATAAGGAGTTTACAATGTTGAGAATTACAATTTTTTTTACAGTTTTTGAATGTTCATCCTGATGCAAACCATTTCACCTCTTTAAGTAACCTATTGGTAAATTTTAATGTACTATCATTTAATTGAGTTGGTTTTAAGGCATGCATATGCTGGGTGGAGCTAGTCAACTTTTTTCAAGATACAAGATTGAAAAGTGAGTGCTTCATTTAAGGTCTACATACAGTTTTATATCCAACCACATAAAATCTTGCAACCTGAATGTGTAATTCTTGTGTTGAGAATTGGAATGCAAAAAAATTTGACAAGTTTTCAGGGAGTAAATATCAAAATAAAGAACAGTAGGTAAGATGCCTTGACATTCTGCACTGCATTGCTGTTAAGTTATGTGATAATGCTCAAATAAAACCTTTTTTAGAAATGAGAAATAAACAGGTGCTCAAAAAGAACAGAAAAAAGCATATTCCTGGGATTGTATATAGGGAAGCCATCTTACAACAGATTTTTAGTGGATTATTTTCTTCCATTTTTTTAATACTAAAAACTATGGTTGTGGCAACTTTATAAAACTATTATGAAAGCCTAGTTTTTAGTAAGTATGGTGTTTCTCTGATTCATCAAACTGAGGTTAAATTACACAATTCTTCCTTTACATTATGGCACATTATTATTTTGCACTTTTCCCTTTTGATCTGAACATTGTACTCAAGGTCGATCAGTAAGTTAAATATATGTGAAAGTTTTCACTATCACAATCGCTAAGATTTTATTTATGGTACTTTTAGACTTAAATGACAGTTCAGTCACTATTACACTACAGTTACATCTGAGATCAATGAAATAAAGGTAGGTCAAAAAATATAAGATTAATGGAAAAATTGAGTATGAAAAAAATTAAAAGAGCCACTGAAAAATAGAGTAATTTTTTGCTATCTGATCAACTGACAGCAAAAGAGCAGTAACTGGAGGACATATGAAATAAAAACTACATAATTCTTGTATACCACACACCTGCCGTGTAAGATAAGCACCTCGATTTGAGCATTGAATTTTTGGGGAAATCTAATTTTAGGAAAAATCATGAAACAGTATTTACAGCTTTTTCATGGAAAACAAGAGCCATAAGGAGATAAATATTAAATATATTCCTGACACTAAAGATGTCTATGTTCTTTGCTACCAAAATGGCATCAGAAGTGCCTTGTTTCTTCCTCTAGTATGCAAAATTCTGGAATTTCACATTTAGATCCAGTTGCATGAAAGTCAACCTCTTCTATTTATCATACAATCTTTAGTTTTTCATAAACACTGAATGAACTAAATCTTTTACTAATATATTTTGATAAATTTTAACAAAAGAAACAATGAATTTTCAGTTTGAATTGGTGGCCATAAATAAAAATGAATGCCATGTAAATGGGAATAACTGAGGAATATCTAAAGCTGAATATACAAACTCATAATTAAATATGGCAGGCAGAGTGTTGGAAACACAACAGCAAATTAATGAAACTTCTCAATTATAATATATAAAAATTATAAATAAAAATATATAAATAAATAAATAAAAATCTCTTTGTCAACGGACTTGGTCAGTTTCACAACAGTTCATGATTTGGTGAAACCACTTTACTTCAAAACTAAAGCTACCAAAAAATAAAAATTCATTGCATCAGGGTTAAAAATAAATTAACTTTTATAAAAATTAAGAATCTTATTCTCTTGTAATTAAAAAAAACATCATAATAGTGCCCAATCTTCATTCTAGTGGTCTTTGCCTGACAGTGGTATTATTATTAGCAAAGTGGGATCAAAATAATGAAGCTTTATTCTATAATCTGACATTATTATTTAGGTGCACTAAAATTTATGATATTAACTGGCTGAATATATAAAAATATTTACTATAATATAACCTAAAAACAATACACACGTTATTAGGCATTATATGCATTCTTTTTAGGAATATTTGAAGGAAAAAATAATTAATATTATGGTAATCGTGCTATAATCGATTCAGTAAACATTTTCATTTATCCACTGTAATCAACTGTAAGGTGGATATTACTTGACAAACACAATATTATTAATATATAAACATAAAAACTCTTAAAATTTCACAACTGTATATCTTATGATTGTCAAGCACTTTCCAATAATGTGATGTGATGTAATTTGTGATTCCTGTAAAATGAATAAGTTCAATTTATCTTTTATTCTTTTAATTCAATCATTCCATCACAAAGGCTTGAGCTACTGCTTTCTTGAATGCTGTGTCCAGTGAATTTTTATAAAAAATAACTTTAATCTATAGTCTGTGAATAAGATGCTCTAATTGAATGTAGTTAGAGTAAAAAAATAATTCTTGGACAAGAGTGAACATTTCACATTGGATGTAGCATTTGTTGTTTTGGTCAGGTAATCCATCCAATTTTTACCTCCCTTACATTAAGAGGCTAATCAATCCACCTCCTACCTCCCCCTATGACAACCACCAGTGACAAATTCAAAATCTTTTCTATGAAATATCCACACAATGTAACTAATCCAAGGGAATATTTAAAAAAAAACTGAAATCCATAACAAAGTCACGACTATCAGTGATAATTGTCACACTTAATGTGCATGTAGTCAATGGTTTTTTCAGAGCAAAGACAAATTAAAGTATTAAAATTTACTAAATTTTACCCAGGGAATAACAATTATTTTTCATTACTAATTTTTCCCAACATAGAAATTTTAAACCTACTTCAGCGAAAATTATGACACTTTTAATGTAAGCTGTTCATTTCTAATAAGTAAATACTATTCACAAAAACTAAGAAGTTCATCACTTTTTCCATTTGTCAATAATCTGAAGGTATGGACTATACATGTTTTAGATATCCATTCTAACACTATTCATAACAAATACAATTAATAATTCTCACCTCAAATTTAAAGGCATAATTGTTAATGAGAAAATTTAACATAGAGAAATTTGAAATTTTAAAAATAATTTGGGAATATTTCATAATTTCATTTAGATGCATGATATAATTTGGTTTCTCTATTATAACAATAATAGCTTCACCTCAAATGTTATTAATCACTTAATTGGCCTTATCAAACTGCTCTCACATTTTTTTCAGTTTATTTTACATCTTATCATCAAAAACATGCTCATAGCTCCAGAAAAATAATAATGCAAGAAATAACAATGAGGTTAAAGGGGCCAGAATTGATTGGAAGACATTATTTTGTAAAACTGAACAGAAAACTAATATAATAGTCTTTCAACATCATGTGTGCAGTAGTTGAGACTTTATTATTATGTAACAAAATAATCAAATTAATGAAATATTTAATGTTTAGCAATACCTAAAGAAGTGAATAGCAATTTATACTCACAGCAAGGCTGGCAGCAGACTGTGCAGAATGCAACCTTATCACAAAGAACACCTCCTTATGCTTTTCCATTGTGGCAAATATCTTGGCGGAAAGGTCATTTCCAGTCTGAGGAGTGTTACTCTTTTTGCTGTTCTTTCGCTGATTAGCTTTTGACTTGTTTGACTTCTTAGCTTTCTTTTGCCCTTTCTTCTTTCCATCAGTTCCTGGGTCACTATCCTCCTGTAATTCACACAAGTCCATATTTGTGATTTCTGCCTTCCTCTGAGATTTTATAAAGGAGAGATAAAACACTTATTATTTTCATTAAATTTATAGTGAAACACTGAAAATCTAACTTGTATACAACCTCTACACTTCCCTATTTTATACATGGTTCATAATGATCCCTACCCATGGTCAATAGATAATTATCCTAAAAATGATTTCAACATGACAAAACACCATTTAAAATAGAAAACTAAATCTTACTGATCAATCCAAATGTTAGTTTGAAAAGATGAGAGAGTGGAGCTCACCACCTACTAGCAAACCTTAGGCTACATGAAAATGTGTTCAGGGTAAAGTAACCAGTTTCTTTCCCTGTCTTGCCTATGGTTTCCCAGATAAATTTGATTCAAGAAAAAACAAAGTTTAGCTAAAAGTATTCAAGAGGCACCTGGATCTGAACCAGGGACTTTCCATTCAGCAGCTAAGTTCAGAACTCACTAAACTACCACACTGCTCATCTACATGCTTCAATGGATTGATATATTACACATCCTATTTTTTTGCAAAACAGTTTAAATACTTTAAAGATACAAAGTAATGTAAAAAACCAGAAAATTTTAAATTATTCTCTCACATTCATGACAAGAGTAACACAAGTTGAAACAGGCAGCGAAATCCCCACTTAGGTTTGCCTACCTTATGGGATATAATTTTTGAGGCTTGAACAAAGTATGTATAAGCTTAAATGAATTAATCCCTTTTGTGTGGGGATAGCATTGAGCTGCTAAAAGAAATATTAAAATGATAGAAATACTCCAAAAGGGGAATCATAAGTTGGGATTTCACTGTATTGATACATCTGAGATTGATCATGGAAAATAATGAAGCATGAATGCATTCAACAATATTTTTTTTAATACTCAACATAGCATAACACTGAAGAAACTGATTCATTTCTCACACTATAGTATACAGTTTAACACTAACATCAATACTTTAAAGATTACTGGACTAGTTAGACACATATTGCACATGGATATCCTTTCTAGAACATGTAATATACTGACTTCCAACAAGACCCTGAATTCAACTTCCTAGAGAGGCAAAGCTTTTTTATGGCATCTCAGCCTTTTCTTGACACTTATATTAACACATTATCCCAAGTGCATGAGCCATTAGTATAAACTTTAAAATGAAACCTATTTTTCATCTTTTACTTTTTGAACATGTGGGATCCTAAGAAATGTATCATATCATTATGTAAAATGTGAAGGTACAACAGTATACTGTGCAAGAGTTAAACTTGTGCATAATTGTATATCAGTATAGAAAAGGTGGTAACGTGAGTCACATTAAAACAAAATGCAGTAAAACCCCTTATTTGCAACATTATTTATTTATTCTAGCAAATTACAATATCTTTTCTAGATTCCATCAACTTTCCTATCATTCCAATGTATGTCAAATCCCTCGATGCATTACTTCATTTCCAATTTTACTAGTCTGTCTTTTTCTCTTATATCTTCCAAATATTTTTACTATTCTAAATCAATTTATTTATCATGAGCTTCCAATTATTTTCCAACTTCATTTTGATAATGTACATTTTGAATAAATTCAAAAGGATGCATTTGGTCACATGGATAAAGAGTAAATTAGGTGGCATTAATGTGAACTATTTTAAATATAATTATTGAATCCTTAGCATATGAGAAATATATTGAAATTTTCAATTGTGCCACTTGACATCCAAGTAACCCCTCCTGTTCATAGTACCCCCTTCCAATCTTCACCCCACATGGCCTGAATATCGGCCCTGATGGGTGAGTCAGCCGAATGTCATTTTGGAAAAGACCCAGGGTGGTGAGTGGAGATAGCTGATTTTGCTGTGTCATCTATTTTCTCATCACAGTTGAGTCAATGGTTTAAGTTGTCTTGCCATTAACGATTTAGTATTTGAGCTGTAACTGCAGTTGTCTAAATAAATTTTCATGATAGCTAATTTGTCTTGTCACGTATATTCAACGGTACTCACCAGATTGATTGACCTTGTTCTGATTCGAGGAAGGCATCCATAACAAGTTTTTTTATTTAATCACTGTTTTCAGATGCTTAAGCCCAAACAAAATTCCAGACTCCTAAAATCTTTAAGAAATGCTTGCAATACAATCGTTTTAACTGGGCACAGTTTGCATTATACGAACATAGTAATAGTATTAAATTTTACCTATGTGATGGAATTCAAGGTTTTTGGCTGTTCCTTCAGTGGTGTTGCCTGACATTGTCATGCCTCACCTATAAGTTATCCCTTAGGATTTTTGGAAGAAATAAGAAACAAATCTAGAGCAGGAATCTTTCAGAAGATTTTTAACTGTTTCCATATATAATCTTCTTTTTGCCACCTTTTAAACTAATATAAAAAAATGCTAACATGAAGGTTTTGCAAATATAAATTTAGACTTTAATGTAGATGAATTATTCACAAAAAATTGCAGTCAAACCAAAAGTTTTCCATTTTGATGTGATGTTATATTGATAATATTTTGAGTCTACACTTATTTAAAGATAACAGGTTTACAATAAACCATATGCCATATTTAATTTATTATTGCTTCTAGGTTCTCAATATTCTTAGCATTGCTCTGTATTTATTCTATCTATCTCTCAACATAATTTTCTTCCTAACAAGCTATAATTCTAGCAACATTTGCATTTTTACCAGGCAGTGCATAAAATCTTAAAACTTAATTTTCTTTTGCTATCGTATCTGTTATCCATTCTTGCATAATATCTTTCAAGATTTAATTTTCACATCATTTCACTGATTTTATTCAGAGAATTCTACATTTTCTTTAACTTTACAAATTTGTACCTCCTGGCCCTACCATTGCACTTGGCAATTTCTCTACAATGTATTTTGACATTTTCACTATACAGTACAAGCAATTTCTTGTAATATTTCCCAAAATGGACTACTTTCTTCCATGAAATGTTTCCCTTGGTCACCTTACCATCCCAAGTGCTTACATGTGTATCTAAATACCCCCAGGGTGTTTTCTACCTCCCAAGCTCCCAATCCTCACATTAAAGTTCTCTGCAATTGATATAATCATTTTTCACAATAAAATCATAATTATTTTCATGTGTTGACCACTTTCTTCAGTAGGAGTGTTTCTTTGGTCGTGATACTAGCCCTATTGAATGGAGCCCAGTTTGTTGTGAAGAAAAGCAAATCACCTTTCACACTTATTTAGACTTTGAGAAGATTTAACCTTTCCCAAGCCTTTTACATCTTATCTGAAGAAATTACAGATCACATACTGTAATCTGATGCCATTCTCCCTTTATTTTTTGACAGAACAAGACTTCAATCAGGTATTTCAATTTAGCATCACGCTAGGTTCCCAAGAAACATGAAGTTCACTCAGCCTTAATAATATTTATTCAGGGAATTTCCTGGCATGTTACTGCATTTAGCCAAAATGTATAGTTTAAAATTGTACTTCAGCATTTTGTATAGCCATGTGTAAAATAGTAAAGTCAATCATCAGCTCAATAATATCTATTATGAATTTACGTAAATAAAGAGTGCCAAAAATTGTAGGAGCTCATGCCATTCAATATGGTGGCCATGAAAACTACGTATTTACTACAAGTCAACTTATGGCATTTTTAAAATCATATACTTAAAAATTAACTTTTTGATAAAAGTACTTACAATAAAGTTTTGTCTTTGTATCTACTCTCATAAAATGTCTTTACTTAAACATTCATTAAAAAATGAATTTTTTTAGAACTTTTTTCTACTAAAATGTGGCACAAAAAAAGTATGGTTGATAGCAGAATGACATCATAATATTTTTAATTTTTAAATAAACACATACTTTGCACCAGAATACTTTAAGATAAATGCCTTATGATCCCTTTAACTTCCAAATAATGAGGTTTTACTGCAGAGGGTAATTAAGAAAGATAATTCAAATTAAAGAAGTAAGCATAAATTGTTTTAAAGCTATAAAATGATAATAAATATTAATAGAAAGTGTCATGTTCATTATTTTATAATTACAATATCCAACAAAAATTTTTTTTAAAATCAATTGAAAATTGATTTTCTACAACTTTCATCTGACTGAAGGTGTTTAACTAGAGCTTAGAGTCTTAGCATTGCACATATTGAGACATTGAATATGGCATGCTAGCTTTTCTTGTGATCAATGAATTCCTTAAGCTTGGATTATAAGAACCATGAATCCAAATGGGATCATAGTAAATTGATTATGTAGAGCAATTAATGTGATAAGTGGATGTGTGGGTAAGTGGAAAACAAATCTACTGAAGTTTTGAATCCTCAGAATAAAAAAGAAATTTTTGTCAGTGAATTAATAAGTTGGTGTAGAATATATTAAAATAACTCATCTCCCTTTTACCAAAATGTCTATATACCTCAAAGTATTGAAGCTTGACAGAATATGAGTGATGGGATAGTAACTTGAAAATTAAATGAAGTAGTGCAAAATCAAGTATCTTGCACCTTACTACAGCTCAAAACTGATTTAAGAAGAGATCTTAATTCTCGAATGAAAATGGACAGAAAATGTTCATTTGTTTTGGGAAATTTATGTTTACGAAACATTGAATCATTTCAGCAAATAAGGACACATTGCTTACAGCATTGGCAGCAGCTGCAGCAGCTTCGGCAGCTTCTGCTTGCTTTCTCTTTTCTTCTTCTTCTTGATCCAACTCTTTAATACTTTCTTCTAAAACATTTGGCCAGAAATCACCTTCAAAGTATGGAAGTTCAGCAGCAGAGCTCAGTTTGTCTTCCATTGCCTGTTTTAAGATGTCCTGGTGGAAGAATAACATGGTTACAATCAAGTAATTTTACTCATTATTTTTAGAATAAATTATACAGTAGAGTGTCTAAGAAAATCTAACGCACATAGTAAAGTGAACTACCAAATTCATTGAACCATCTTTCCATAAATGAAGATTTCAGCTTTGAATTTTTTGTTCCTTATTATTATCCATTACATTCAATTATATGTATATTCAATAAAAAGCATGACAAGGTTGTTCTTAGGAAATTTGCAGTCAAATCTGGATTCAAAAAACAATATTTGCACAAATCTAAACCAATGTTTCTTCCTTTCTATGACTTTCAAAAATAAGGGGGTCTTACAATATTATGCAAAATTATTTGGTCCACACCAAAAAGGTGTGCATTTCATTTTTGATGAGGTCCCTTACCCATTTAGATATATGAAAATGCTAATGGAACATATAACCACCATATAAACATAAATTTTCACTAACAAACAAGATGTTCAGATTTTTCTGAGTCATTTATCGCCCATGTTTCAAACTATGTTTCTTAGCCAAAAATAATTTCCATAAATTTGCATTCATCCAGTACTGAACAAAATTGAATTCAGTGAAATATGAATTGAAATGTCATATTTTTAAACATTAAAAAGCCAATCATGATAAAACTATCAAACTTTAGTCAGGTCAATCATTCTAAAATATACAAACCTTGTAGTCTAATACTATCCGTTCAATGATCCCTTTGTCTAGCATTTTCTTGTACCATTCCTGTAATCTTTTTGGCTTAGGAATTTTCTGCTCTGGTGGGTGACAATGGAAAATATAGTCATCACCTTCAGAAGGAGGACAAGCCCATATATGAGCCATTGTATACCTGAAAAAAATCATAATTTTTCTAATTTTAATATTTATAGTTCTTGACTTACCCAAATCTGATTTTGCAAAATTATAAATAATATCAAATGGATAAAGTTTATTAATTTAATAATTCAGTAGGCTTTTTGCCCTGGTGGAAAAGACCACTAATTAGCCAAGGGCTATAGTTGCTGTAACAGTTGTCAAGTGATTAATTTTTAAGACAAGAATTTAGGTGGTATGATATAAATCATTGTAAAAATAAGCATTCTTCATATATATCTATAGGCTCAGTCAATCAACCCTCGGCTGCTCGCGTGGCGTCTGCTGGACGCCAGTCAATATTAATTTGTGTTTTTTTCGGCAGATATTGCGTATAATATTTTCTCCTTCTAGGTACCTTACTCATTTAGACTTTTCTACCAGTCAGTTTACTCATATCAAATCAAGTTTTGGCAGGCCAGGCATGGAGTGTTGAAATTTTCTTGAGTCTGACAGATGCCACGCCACGCGACTAGGTGTGTTATACTTCAAAAATAAATTTTTTTTTCAATAAATGCTCATTTGTCTTAATCTATATTTATTATTTAAGTTTACGTAAAATTATTATTATCTATGCTTTTTTGCTCATAAAAACACTATTTTAAGTAATTTTTCATTTATGTAGTCTAATTTGAATTTTTTCTGATTCATTGGCAAATATGTGGAGAAATTACTGCTCTCATTACTCCAAAAAGTTTTATTCGAGCTCTTATTTCAGCCACCCATCCATTGTGTATTTATTATGTGCAACTTAGTTTTATTTCAATTGATTGCAACTTGGTGAGCACCATGCCGTATCAGTATTTGCCCTGCTACTTTTTTTTCAATCAACATACAATCAACGCTTGCATCTTCATCGACGTCTTAATCATAACTTATCTTTCCCATGTCACTTTGGCTGATAGCTTCCTTTTGCTTTTGGTTGCTTTGTCATCAAACTAAAGGCTTTGTAACCAGGACAGATGCCACGTAGGGAAACCATATCGGCAACAACTTTGTTTTCTTTTCAATCTGCTACGTTAGTGAGACGCTCTGACATATCTATGATAATTTATCTTTTTCATTTCTATGTATCGCAGCTGGAGAGATGCCACATCGGTCGGTTCACAAAATAATGTACTAGTTTGTTTTCTTTTGATATACAAATGTGCACCTCTTGTAGTTCCTCTGTATAATTCTCCTAGTACTCCGATGACGCCCTCTCATTCTCTGTCCGTTGGTGTAACAGAGCGGAACTTGTGACTGCAAGGACCATCTGAATTTTCTCAGTTCAACTTGCGAGTAGGTCAAGAGCGGTGCAGTGCAATTAGCTACTTTTGAGCATATTTCATTATTCAACGTTGTAAATTATATTTTCATTTTTATTTCAACACATACGTTTACTGAATTTATCACGTTTTAGTTGCTCATTTCCTAGTATGACATTCCTCTTCCGGATTAACTTCTGCCCCTTAGATGGAGAGAAAGGAACAGTTTAACCTCTTGTGGGAGGAAGATCGTAACTATTTGCAGTGTCTTTTGAAGGAATCAACTGATTCAGAAATGTTTGTAGCAGATGATGAGAGCGAAGATGAAGAATATTACTTAGAGGAACAATTGCAAAACAAAGATACAGAGTAAGAAATGACTAGTGAGGAAGAAAGTGACCGAGACGATGAAGAGTCAGGTAGCAAAATTGTTTTAGGGAAAGACAAAACTACAAAGTGGGTATTGCAAAAACCAGTGGCTACTCTAAGGATTCGTCGCCATAATATTGCAACAAAAAAAATCATGTGAGAAAGAAATTGCTACTACCGCTAAGACTGTGCTCGAGTGCTGGAGATGATTTTTTTGCCAACAATCTGCTTGCTATTATTTTGGAGAACACTAATAAATACATTGATTCCCAAAAACTTCATTACGGAAGAGAAAGAGATTGTAAATTAACGGATTTAAGTGAACTGAGACCTTTTTTTGGATTACTGTATATGGCAGGTTTCCTTAGAAAGATTTAAGTGAATACAAGTGATTTGTGGTCTACTGATGGAACTGGTGTTGAATTTTTTCGATTGGTAATGT
>LYUA01002210.1:40090-50896 GCA_002093875.1 Calopteryx splendens | reverse complement strand
GTGAGGGTAGAGCTCACCCAGTACTAAGCCCAACAGCATGTGAAATTCACATAAAAGGGTAGGGGGGCCCAGTTCCTTTCCCTGTAACACCTGTGATTTTCCAAGATGATCTGGCACCCGAAAAGTGGTACACAGCTTGGGTAAAGCTGAGGGTGCTCAGAGGAATCACCCAAAATCGAACCCGGGCCCTGCGGTTAGTAGCTCAGCATTCTACCCACTGGACTACTGCACCTCTATTGCTGCCTCATAACACTGATTAAATGAATATTTCATTAACAAAAGCGTAGTGCGAAAGTTGTGGCATGCAAAGATTTGATGAGCTGAGGTAGTAAAAGCACATGTAGCAAATGAAATGTACATATATGTCACTCTCAACACCACTATAAAATTAAATGAACTAAGAACAAAGAACAAAAAACAACCAAGTGGTAGTAGTTGGAAGGCATTAACTTCTGACTGTGTTAACTGCTGTTCTGGAAGACTGTTTTGATTACTGTAAAAAATCCCAGATGTGCATTCCCAATAGCTAGAGGAAGAAACTAAACCTCGGTAGGAAATTTTCCTAGAAAAATTCAGTCAACTCATTTCAACATAATGCACTTAACTTTAATGAAAAAATAATGTGTCATCCAAGGAGTCACGTGATATTTGACGGAAGCTGCTGATTGTGAGAAAAAATGACATTTTTCCCCACCAAATTAAAAAAATCATAACCATTGATGAATCTCGTCCCTATGCCCTTTTTATGGCATGTCATAGTAATTTGTATACCAGGGTGAACTAGTTAATTAGTCAAATTACCAGAGGTTTATCATGAGAAAAACATAACAGACATAACAGTAGGACGACCTAAATTTTTAGAAATAAACATTTACAGGTACAGCAAAATGTTACTTACAGTTTGTGCACAAGATGATTACGAAGGTCTGGTGTCACAGACTGGTGCCATTCTTTGGTCCCTTGCACTGGATTTGCAGTCACTTGTCCTGGCTGTAGCCCAGCAGGCAACTGGAGATTAGCAATGCGAGTGTCTGCCCCTGGACCACCACCACCAACCATCTGCTGAAATGACAAGAACTAATCACATCACTTGAGTGAGTCGGCTATCAATTTTAAGTGGCCATACGAATAGGATAAATAATAATGGAAAATATAAAAATTAACAAAATATCAAATGTTCTGCAGTTACATTAGGCCAGAAAATTGCAAGAAAAATGTGTATGATTAACTGGTCACACACTGACTTACATTTCCAGTTTGATTTTGCTGTGGTTCAGGTCCCCCAAACAGTGTGTTTTGCATGTTTCCAACTTGAATGCCTGATGATGCCTGTGACTGATTTGTCTCAACCACTCCAGCCCCACTTGCAGTGACACCAGGGCCTCCACCAATTGACATGGTTACATTTGGAGCAGGTCCTCCACCAGTACCTCCAGCAGGTAGCGATGAAGATGGACCACTTGCAGGAGGAGGAGCTATTACTCTGATACCACCAGTTGCACCAGGCATGTTGGGAACACTACCAGGAGGTACACCAGTAACACCTGGCCCCACAGGAGGTCCAACCATTCTTGCACGAGGTACATTTGGCAGCAAATTAGGGCCTGGACACTGGATTCCAAGAGCATCATATGCTCTTCTCATATCTGAAGGAGATGGGTTCGGCTGACTGCTGGGTGGCTGACTCGAAACAACTAACAGAGGAAATATTACATTAAGAACTGTATTGTATGCATCTCATCACAAAAAAATACACAATAAAAGCTTACCATTCGGATTATTCCTGTTCTTGTCAGCTTGCTTCAAGGGTAAACAAACAGGGCAGTCGGACCTCGTACAATGTTTCCAATGAGAAATAATTTGTCTGGATGATGAACAATGAGGTACAGAGCAGGCCTTCCCTGCTTGGCATGTTGTCATATGGTTCAGAACATTCTTCATTGTCTTGCAATGAGGAAGTGTACACTGGAAAAATGTTAAAGATGTGATTTAAAATTTAAGCACATCACAGACATGACAGGAGATTCTGAAATTGAAAAATTATTACCTGCCAGACTTCTCCATTGGCTTGACTTTCCCTGCGTTGGCATTTATGTGCATGAAGGAGTAAAACAAGCTGCTGCTGGATAAGTTTTCTCTTTTCCGGATCAGCTGTTGGAGTGGTACCTTGACTGGGGGGATTTCCAGGAGCAGCAACTGCTGCTCCAGCACCTGGTTGAGCAGGAGGACCTCCAGTGGGGCCCTGCTGACCAGGGCCACCACCAGCTCCTGATGGGACGGACATCTGTGATTGTTGGGCAGGTGAAGGAGCAGATGGTGGTGGTGGTCCAGTGGAAACTTGTGGACCACCCTGTGGTTGAGGATGAACCACACCCACTGGGTGAGCCTCAACAGTTCCCGGTCCACCAAAACGAGTGGCCATTGTGATATTTGGAGCCACATTTCTTTGTGGCTGCATACCACCACCTGGTGCCTGAGGACCATTTCCTGGAGATCCATAACCGTAAGGACTTGCTGATGCCACTCCTGGACCCATTTGGTTCATTGCTTGCATATTTGGTGGCTAGAAAATAAAATTAAGGGAAAAGTAGCAACAAAGGTGCATCATCAAGTGCAAATTACAAACAATAGCTCACTTAATTTTCACCATGATTCACTTACCTGCATTCTTGGACCTGGTACTCCAAGACCCGGGTGCACCACTCCACCTGGATGACCAGGAGGACCATGAGTTTGAGAAGTTGGCCCTCGCAAATTACCCTGGCCCATTGCTGCTGCAGCAACAGTTCTGGTCATTACGTGGCCAGCATTTGACATAAGAGGTCCATTCTGTAACCCCTGATGATGTAATGCATTTGGAGGCAGACCTGATGGAGGTCCACCTGCTCCCATTCCCGAATTACTTCCCACACCATGAGTCATTCCACCAGCTCCTACCTGCTGCTTTGCTAAATTATTAGCAAGATTTCCCATACTACCAGTTGAATTTGCATGGCTGGCCAATGAGTTGGTCACTATTCCCCCACCCATACTGTTTGGAGCACTTGTTAGTCCTGCAGCAGCAGCCGCTGCTGCCATGTTCATGGCAGCCATGCTAGAAGCACTAGACATAGACATTGCAACACTATTAGCCACAGAAGACATTGTCACACTAGTTGGAGTTGCCATACTGCTAGCCATACTGTTGGCCAGTCCAGTTATGTTACCCAAAGAGTCCCTATCCATTCCAGGTGGTTGTGGTGCAGAGGGAACTGATGTAGTCTGCCCAGCACCATGCCCACCCGCCTTGCTTACAGAAACATTGGGAGGAGATTGTAGGCTGTTTCCTGCACTATGAGGGCTTTTAGCTCCACCTAGGGTTGTGGCAGTGGCCATTCCAGGACTGGGACCTCCTACACCAGTGATGGAATTCGCTAAAGAATGAGGTGGCCCACCAGGAACCTTCCCTTGTTGTGACTGCTGCATAAGAAGGGCAAGTGACTGCCTGTGGTTAGCTCCACTTTGATTCCCCACTGGAAGTGAAGCCTCCTGAGAGGATCCTGGTCCAGTTCCCACCACAAGAACAGGTGTCGTGGAATCCACTGCACCATTCTGCATACCTTTTCCTCCACCACCACTAGTTACTGAACCAGGTCCAGGGCCTGTAGCAGGTGGCTTTGATGACTCAGTACTCCCCCAAGAACCAGAAGACATAAGCTCATCGGGAAGGTCATTTTCCAAATCGAACATGTCCGTGTTGGTAAATAAGTCTGCAAACATAAAAGTAAACAATGAAGAAGTTCAAATAAATTTTGCAGATTAAAATTTTCAGATCAGTTAATCCACCTAATTGTGGTGTAATATGAAAATGACTTTATTAAACAACTAATCTCTTTTTAATTATTAAAAAACTTATTAAATGCATAATTTAAACTGAAATCTGTCATAAGTCTTAATTGACAAATAACATAGCAAAGCATAAACAATAAGCAAAAAGAGAGTTTTTTCAGTAATAATTATACGAAGTTAAATGTACAAGACCAACATGCAAAGAAAAAAACGGAAGTAGAGGAACATTAAGAATATCAAACTAGGAGTTATTAAAGTCACTAACAGAGAGACACCAGAATGCAGAACTAAAAAGTTAATAATAACACAAAATTATTCTGAGCAGTGTAAAAATCAAAACAAATTTATAAGGAAATGTGATAAAGCAAGAACTGCACAGGTAAAGATTAAATAATTATGGATTACAAAAAAGATAAGTACTATCAGAAGCAATGGATGTTAAACCTATTACCCAAAAATGACATAGCGAAATTTGTCATGCTCACAAACACGAAGGACATACTCTTTTGAACATACTCAAGTTCCGGGAATTAAAAAAAAACAAAATGGCACAAAAAACGCATCAAAGCCTACTCACCAAAGAGGATATAAAACGGTAATATTCACATCAACTATAAAGCAAATACAAATTTCAAAACGCCACGGTCATTATGAGCAAAAGGAAGTAAAAATTGAAATTCCAGCCAAAAACATAATAACAAACAACAGTAACATTAACCCAACATTACCGGTAATTAGCATGACACACATGAAAAGTACTCGACAGATGATCATAAAAGTTATTTCTTTGGCCTTCATAAGATTGAAACGTAATACATTCACCATAAAAAGCACATGAAGAGGCATTCCAAGTTAAAAGGATTCAGATTAATAGAGAACCCATGAGGAATAATTTAATAATTACGGTCAATCCCAAAACATTAAGAACCAAATGATACGTGTAAGTGACATTGTTAGCCTTATCGCTGGTACACACGCACACATCTTACATGGATATATCTACAAATATTCACTTAGCTAATGTTATATTATTAACATTGTGAGTACACTAGGACACATCCTCCATGTATTTAGGCCACGCGACAGAGTGGTGTGCTATTTTGCATGTTTTACATATTTAAAATTACTTCTCTTAGGCAACATCCACTGCTGCTGTAGCTTTGGACCTCCCTCATTGTTTCCCAGAGTGGATGACAACCCGAAGTTGAAAGGATGGTGCATCAATAAAGGTGAGATGGGCACTGTGGATGGTATACAATATTTGTATCCAATTCGTATTTACAACTTCGGTACCAATGAGAAAAATCCTATAAATCTTCGCAAAATAAACGCTAAGTCCTGAACACCACTAACATCAATAAAATTGGTACGTCTATTAAAAGTTGAAAAATTGTAATAATTGCGATAACACGACTTTCCGATCGAGGTAATATGTATCGCCCGATATCAAATCATTGACTTGAATAATAAGCATCTGAAACAACTTCATGACACACGACTAAGTTGTTATCAGCTATTTAACCGAGAGTACCACCGATATTTTGTACACATAACAGGCACAATATAACATATACCGATAGCAGCATATCCACCCGATAACATCCTACCGCAAATGGAAGTAGTATTTACAATCTACTTCAATTGACATTGTGGCCAAATGTATTAGAAATTAATTCACGATTGACTTGTTTAATATTATGATTTTCCTAGCATTCACCCCGTAAATCCCGAAATTAATTAGCTAGCTATGCATAACATGTGCTAAGGATTTAAATAATTTATCAAACAATGCGTTTGAAGTAATATTAAATACACTAGTGAGAGACATCACTATTGATAAATAAAAATTAGGAATCTTTAATGACTTCTTGAATACATTCCAGTTAATGAGAATAAATTAGCAACAGATTAAAATCCATTTATCGAAATGCAATGAATCAATGTGTGCCTGAGATTGATTACAATCAAAACGGGAACTCTCACTTTCAGAAACTTTTGTTTACAAAATAAACCATCGGCCACATGCTAATAATATTGATTCTACTGATAGAGCTGCAGCATGTCCCTTCACCATGCAGAAAAAAGTTATCGAAAGAAAAACAATATTATTACAGCCTAATTTAAATCCTCACATCCAAAGTGTCAAAACGGCAGAATCGAATGCTTGCCATGCAAATCATGCAAAATAATTAGTATAACTCCAAATACCAAAATATTTACTCCTATGCTGTAATATTTCTAGTTATTTTCAATAACTACTCACAAAAGCGTCGAATGCCTATGTTTAAATAAGCAAGGCGAATTTAAATATTTCAATATCAAAATAAAAATTAACTTAAATAATATTTATAATAATCTAATATTTTATAACTTTTAATTGAAGTGTATCTAAAATTTACAGAAACAATGAAAACTCAAACAACATAAGTTAACACTTACATTGTGTACATGTATAACACCTGGTCATAACGTCATATGATAAGGAACGCCTTCTTATTTTTCCACTTTAAAGCGACTAACAGCATTTTTTAAATTAATGTGCACTATTTTTTAGACATAAATAACTTACCCGATGAGTCCGATGTCCCCTGAAACGGGTCTGCTAATTTTTGCCGCTTGCTTGGCGGCCCATCGACGAGATGATCAGCCATATCTCCCTGTTTACCAAGCCGTGCCTGCTACACAATATCCCATCTATTACGATATGATTCGGTCACACATGGCTTTTTCAAGATCTCACGACATAACCGACGCCTCAATTTTGATGTGCCGAAAGTTCGGTGTTTAATACACCTTTCAAGGCACATATTAGAAATACACCTTCAACCATGGGGCATAGCGAAGCCTAAAACTGGCCGATGAGCTTACACGGTACCCCGCACCATCTCTCCGACCAAGGAACTCCAACAATGATACCAATCCGAATCGATCACGATTTTTTCCTTTAAAAACCTTTTTTGACACACCTCGACCAACTAGATTAGCACAATACACAATAGGTCACAAATAAGAACGGAAACTGCCAATATGAAAAGGAAGAGAAACGATAATTTCAAGAATAAACTCCATATTTCCACAGAGTACGAGTTAGTCAAAATGGCGGCTGTTGATGAAAAGTTTTTCTACGCTTGTCAGAAAATTTCCGACTATTAATGAGCCTTTTGCTCTGCCATTGGCCAACTGGGGCCATGTGACCACAGTCTGTATTCCTATTGGTTACTCTGCTTTCCGAAGGGTTTACCTGACGTCATGTGGCTCCACGAAGATTCACGAAGTGTAATTGCTCCAGCGGTAGGTATATCGAAGAAGTAATAAGTTAGTAAATGCTATGTGGAATATGTGTAAGAGCAGGTAGTTCCGAGGTAAATCGCACACACATGTAGGTAAGTGAATTCTTTTTTGGGAGGGATCGTTTTAGAGCTGAATAAACTTTATATCGGTGCGAAATCTTTGTTTCTATTAGATTTGAATGAAATACATTCATTACTAGTGGGGTCCACCCCGAAGGTTCTCTGACTATCTTAGATTTTTGTCAATACTTAATCGAGTGCTTTTATTCTTAAAGCTATTCGTTATCAATTATTTTTGGAGTTGGGAAGGAATAAAGTATACTCCTCGTCATTGTGGTCCTTAGCCCTGCCCCAGTGCATCATTAATTAGTTGGGTTTTTTACTTATGTAATTTTTGGGACTAACTTGTTATTTACTCTGTAGGAATTGGTTTGGGTAGTAACGATCATAAAAATTGAGGTATAACAATATTGCAACGTGGAGAATGTTACGCTGTGCTACTTGTTGCTTCACATTCTTCGTCCACATGCTAGTTTGTAAATCAGCTGAATGGTGTATCTCCAGAAAAGGTTGAAGACACGTGAATCTTTTTAAGTAGTTGGGGAAAATTAGGTGAATATGTGATGATTCAAGTGTTAGATAGCTAGATACAATTTTTTCTTCGGTATTGACGTGTGGATGAATTGAATGCTGGTCATCAGTTCTTACTTGGTAATTTTTTTTACTATTCCCGGATGACAGCTATTTTCTTTAACAACAGTTAAAAGGATACCAATTATGGATACGTACCAATTTTTCATGCAAATTAATTTATTGATCTGCAGTACCTTAACTTAATTCGTTTTTATCGATTTCGGTATATGCATCTCCCAGATGTCCCCGCGTTTGGGAATTCCTTTCCTTGAAAAAATACTCTTGAAAGAGTACCCGAGTGTCATTTTTTATTCCGTAATAACATTACCCGTGGTATATTAAAGTTTGGATTTTCGATTCGGGATCATTGGCCGCTGTACGTTTGACAACATACCGCACTATGTGTCTCACGTGTTTTCCGCGCGCGCGAAGTAAGGAAGGTCAGGGTCATATCGTTGATGCAACGCCACTCTACGGCGTGTCTTGGAACGATATCAAAATTATTGACAGTTTCTTCCGAGTCTGCGGTTTATGAATATTAAAAATTCCTATACATTGTTAGTAATATGGAAACACTACTAATAGTCAATGTTTATAAATACTTTAATTTGTGGTTATTTTTCCGCAATTGGTCTAAAGCAAATTTGTGGTCGAGCTTAAGATTTTTTTAAAGTATAGTTTTCCCTTCGGTGTCTTATTACGTGATGAATTAAAATGTCAATATGGCGTGCTCTTCCATCATCTTTCACTGCTTTAATATTACTACGGCCCTTTGCTGGAGTAGGATAAGGTAATAATTTAATAGAAAAACTATCGATTTCTTCTTATAGTTATGTATGCATATGTGATCCTTATCAGTCACTGTGGAGTATTTTAAATATACACCGACGCTATTATAGGGTTAACTTCGTTTGGTAGTCGAAAAGAGATTTATGGATATTTTACATATTTCACTTAAAGATAATCGGGGGGAAATAACCACCTTAGGAGTCTTGCGCTGTCCGCATATTCGGTGTACCTGATTTCAATTGTGGATATTCCTACGATAACTGGATCCTTAATTCCGACTCAAATGTAGGCGCATATTGGAAGTAGGTAGATTTCTCCTGTCTTGTGTTGACTTTAAATTCTCCAAAAGTGGTAATAACTATTCAGAGGACTATCAAATGGGCTTGGTGACATTATTTTCGACAATTTATGAAGAATTTTCTGATCAGGTTTTCCTTGTGAAAAAAGTTTAGTATGTTTGTTACTTGGTTCGTTAACTTTTGGTTGGTGGTGCTCCTTACTATCCTAAATTTATAGTGTACTAATGTGTATGATTCCTGGTCTTTTGCTATATCTGACTTCCCGGTGTATATACAAGAATCTCGTCTCACGCATTACGATGTAAAACATTTCTTAAGCGAGGACATGGGCTTACTAGCTCCAGGGTTACTAGCGTGGAATAGCTAAGCGAGAGATGTAACCGGGTGGCTCCATATGACAGCGGTCGATTTCGTATAAACATCGTGTTCGAGTATTTTTCAGAGAATGAAATGAATTGTTTACTACGAAAGAGTAAGACTATTTTTGCCGCTTTTAAATGCTTGTATTACTTAGTGTTTCATTTATAAGTATAGCAATAATTTGGTAAGGAATGTTACCAAATCAATTTTGTTTTTGTAGAGTTCATTTTTATGAATAATAAGTGAAGGATGTGGTTCAAAACGGTTCATTTTACCTATTTCCCATGGAACTTGCTGGGTGCATGCTTCCTTCTTGATTCACATATGATAACAGGCTACGCAAAGCAGCTTCCTGCTGTTGTTCAAACTATCATAAATATTGCGCTAGTACATTCTGATTGGATAGCTCTTTATCATTGTCATAATAGAATAATGGTGTCCATTGCCTGGTTTTTAGTTAAAGACGACTAGTGTATGGGAGGATTGGTAAATTTTCCCTGATTCAGTTGTAGAGAGATTTTTCTAATTAACTACAGTCCAGCATATTCTCTCCATTCTAACATCAGTTGCCAATTTAGTGTACAATAATTCATAAACATTCATTAAAATGTATATTTTCTTAGCTACGAATAAAAAATAGCTGGATGCATAATTCCAGAGTCAACTTATGCTTTAGGATAGGCTGAAAAGGGCTTGTTTGCCTTTTTGGAATTTTAATTGTACTGACTTTTGACTCCCTATAACTGCTCCTACTGTGGTCACCCATTCCAGAGAGATTAGAGGTTTGGAGCCAGAAAAAAGATGGTCCCACAAAGTGGCGGCAAGGGCCTCTTGACCCCAGTGTGGGTGGGCATTAATGTGGTGGTGTCTTCATTTTAACAATACTATTAAAGAAGGCATTGGGAAGCCACCTGGATTCTTTTTCCTCAAAAATTACTGCTTGATACAAACATAATAATGGATCCTGGTAGCTACAGGACTCAGCCACCTTGCTGTTCCATGGCTATCCAAGGATGTGAGGTATTAGTTAGATTAATTATGGTTAGCCATAGGTTTAGGAATAGCATCATCAATTCATTGTTTCCCTGGAATGGATGCAGATTTTGGTGATTTTAAGTGCTTATAATGTGTAGCATAAATTCATGGGGAAATGAAATGGAGAAATTTGCTAAGTCTGTTCGGGTGCAGGAGGTAAATCAGGTAGGGTCAGGAGCAGTGAATAGAAAAAAGTATGCGGGATCCGTGCATTACAGAAGAGGTGATTATAAAAATAATTTATTTTCATCCGTGTCATCAATTTACATGAATTAGAACATTTTATTTACTACAAATGTCATTTTTCAATAATTATTTAGATGATAAAAAGCATGAATTAACAGAAATTCCTTTGCCTTTATTTTAAACCATTTAATTCACATCGTTTTAATATCTCGAGGCCGAGCATTTATTATTGAGACCATCTTTCAACAACTTCAGGTAATGCTGTTCAATTAATGCATCTTCTTTTGTCTTAAAAGTAGATAGAAGAATCTAACTAAAATTCTACTGGCATATTGTGATGGTGTGACAACCGAAACCGGTCGACGTATAATAAAAATAGTTTTGTG
>LYUA01002210.1:4676-17027 GCA_002093875.1 Calopteryx splendens | reverse complement strand
TCTACAAGTTTTTTCCCCTCTTTCATTTCTTTTACCAATCCAGATTTTCCAATGACCCTATTTTCTCCAAAATCATTCAGGTAACAAGAAAACCTCACCACTTGAATTTTTGATGGCTTTTTTTAAGTATTTGAACACAGAACCCTCTTGTCAGTAACCTAATGCTTTACTTATGCCTCTTTCAGATTCTCATGCACAGAAAATACCTTTAAATATTATTACTTCCCTAAATATTTGTGAATCCATTTATTGAATGTATTTTTATGGCAATTGACTTAGAATTATGTACGTCAAATCAACTAATTAAATTAGTGTACAATTCTTTTGTACCCGATTACACGAGTGTCTGTAACTTATCATACTAAAAATAAAATTTAATTTAACTGGCTTGAATGATTTAATTTCATTTAAGTCATACTTATTATTCTCTTATATTTCTGAATGAATAGCTTTTTACTCGAGACCACTCAGTAACATTTCTTAAATATTTTAAACTCAAATTTTCATTTGGTAATCAGTCTGTATGGGCAATTTAATTAACATGAAACCTGATTTATCAGATGATATTTTAAAATTAAGATGCCCCACTTGGTGGTATAGTGCTTTCTAACGATTTATTTTATAAGAGCATCTTAACAAATGATGCATCTTGGAAGGAGCAAGTTCAAAAGCCTAGGTTTGTCAAAAACTTTCCAAAAACATGAACATCTACTTCATTTAACTGGAAAATTCTTGCAAATCAAACCAACCTTTGGGTTGATTACTATTGTGGTGGTACATTCAAAGGCAAAGTTGGATGTTTCTTTTGAATTTTTCTATAAGCTTGAAGTAAAATTTAGAGTATTATGCAAATAGTCATCATGTAATTGTTGAGCAAACATTTAGAATTATCAAAGGAAAACAGATTGAAAATATTTTCTGGGGAAAGATATAGAAGCTGAATATTTTACTGTGTAAGTAGCATAAAATTTTACATGGCAAGCCTCAGGCTTACTGCTTAAGTCTTGTACACAGTAGCTTAACTTTGGGAGCTCAATGCTAATGAATTAATTTTTTAAATTATGAAGGTTTTTTCTCAACCACTTCTTTCACATATTGGCTACCCTTAGGTCATATATTATGGCAATTATTTATATTCTGGGTTTTTTCTGTGTGTGCTTTTTTGTTGCTTACATGTTTTGTTGTTCTTGTTTTGTTTTTTCTTTACAAAATTTGTAATTTGCAGCACATTGATTTGATGAATAAATTATTATTATGTATTTCAAATAAATGTCTACACACACAAAGATCTATAATATTAACTTGCTTCCTGGACTTGTTTTGCTTAGTCCTGATCATATGATACCCATGTATGACATAAATTAAAATGGTAGCATAATATTAAAATCAGAACATCTATGTACCCGAACCCCTCCACACTAGGTTGTAATTTGCTTCAGAACCCCAGCCAGGAGGATGAAAAATAGAGTCATATAATTTTAAGCCACCAACCTAAGTACCCTATGTAACAGAGTATTTTTCAGGGGTCAGTACTAGTACCTATGTACTGAGAAATACCAGCAATTCTTTCCCTAGGTACCATTCCCTGAAATCTTTTTTAAGGTCAATAAATAGCAGGGGCTGGTACCTAGGATTACTTAGTAGAAATACCTAGGATTCTTGCCCAAGGTACTGGTACCTAGATTGCTGGCCCTAGGTAGTGACCCTTGCTTATTTGGGGAAGATGTCAGATTCTTAAAAGTATTCAGTTCCGTAGTATTTGCTTCTTTCACTTCTTTTTGAGATAATTTGTTTTAACATAGGAAATAAACTAAATAAGTACATAATATTACGTACCATCTGATTAGGGGGAAATGGGAGTTAGACCAAATTTGGGGAGCACCAAAATTTGACAGAAATTGAAGCATTTCAGAGAAATTTCTATAACTTTTATTTCAACAATTTATGTCAGACCAATTTCTCATTGCCCTGTTACCTTCTATCTTGGTTGTCTGCAATAGGGTTATTAGGGAAACTGAAGTAATTAGTTTTAAGAAAAATAGCAGCAGCTCTTTAATACTATATAGCACCGCATAATTTCATGATGAAATTATGAACAATGAAAATTAAAAACTGAGATAAATTCAGATATTCTTAAAATATTAAAAATGTGAAGAAAGTTGGTATTACTATAAAAAACTGCCAACTTCCAGGATACTGGTGTATGGCTGTATGATAATGCAATGTGAAATGTTGGATTGGAGATATGGTTACTATCTGGGTACACCGTGTGCCATTTCAAGAATAGGTAATCGTTTAATACTTTACATGTGTTGTTCGTAATATTACACTTATCAACCATTAAAAATATTTCAGCAGGATTAAAATGAGAAACAGAAGGGCTTAATCCACAAAATAATATTAATTACTTGCTCATTTTATGCTAACGAATATATCACATTCCATTTTCAAATCAATTTGTAAATCATTGCTATTGGCATCACTGATAGTTAAACACTATTTCATGTTTTGCCAAATTAGTACAAATCTCTAACTACTTAAAAACTTTTTTATGTAACATACTGTAGAAACATACTGTAAATAATTAGTTCTGTCAGCATATCATAAACAAGTACTTTTCTATTTGCAAGTAGGATACTGCAAACTAAGTGGCATTAAATTACGGTAATTGTTGACTTGAAAAAAATTATCTAAGAATAATAAACATTTTATTTATGTTTGACAATACTTGGGTTTAAAAAATAGGATTTATATTGCTTCAAAATGTTACTCGGAGAATGCTACTTAGGATTTATAAGTAGCATTCTCAAAACTTCATTATGGGTTTTTGTGACTACTGACCATTAGTATTGTTTGAACTCAGAGTCAGACAAAATAAAAAAAACTACCTTCACCCTTCTGTGGGACGTGTGAAATGCTAGGGCCAAGGATGGAGTAGGAATAAAGAAGCTCAGTTGCATAAAATCATCCATTTTCTAGAGAAGGTGATGCACTTAATGCTGTCACTTATTCATATTGTAGAACTGCTGACTAAATAGAATTTTTAAGTGCCTCATTTTCCAATAATTGTAATTTTTCACCAGTTTTACAAAATTATTTAACTATTCATAGTTCTTCCCTTTTTAGCCCCAAAGTAAACATAACATTGATATCACCCCTTACCAAACTGCTTACATCCAATTCAAGGCACAATTATAAAAGTAAAATAATAGCATAACAGCAGTTAAAATGCTTTATTAAAACAGGTTCTATAATTGTCTTTTCCCTTATTTTTACCTTTGAGACTAATTAGATATAAAATTAATGACAATGCACCTGAAGAATTTTGGTGAATCATAAGATGGATAAAAGTATCCTTTGTGCATCTTTTGGATGTTGATATCTGTAAATGAAAGCACTTGTGCTTCAAAATGGAAAGAGAAATAACAGGTGATAAGATCAATGACCATTTGATGTAGCAACTTGAAATGTTAAGTGTAGAAATCACAAGGATAAGCTGGATTCTAAAAATCAATTATTGAAGACCATGGAAAATAAGATTTTATTGATCATCATATGAGGGAGGGAAAGAATCCTGAAATTGGTACTTAATTATTAATCAATACAAGTCCATCACAAGAATAGATAAAAAAACTAATGCAGGAAATATGGTAGCATGGACACAACTTGGTGATGCTGCAATATTACATGTGCTTCTAAGGTAGTATTTAATAGGAATATGTAATATTAGTAATGACCAGAATTATGAGCATCGTTGAAAGAAAGTTACACTTATACCACATTTAAAACTAATTTAGCTAGTTTAATTTCTTAATACCATATCTTTATCATCCAGGCTAACCTCAAGCAGAGGAACATATTAAGGTTGCAATGGAGGTTTGTTTATTTTAGTACCTATTTTTTTTAATTTTGAAGAATGTCCTTTTAAATGAAATTGGTATGCAGTAGTATGCAATTAAATGACCTCGTGATACAAAGAAGAATCTAAGATAAAATTGGTGCAACAGGAAGACTTCTGGGCCAAATAGTTTCACAGACTATATAGAAATTTTAGTATGCTGACAGTGAATTCCTTGTAGTGGCATTTAACTTCAGAGCAGCTGTTTATCACAGCTGGAATTTTTTGGCTTAATTAAAGATCTACACTATCTTAATTCACTTGAGATTGTTCTCTCCACCATATATTTCATTGGACATGCACGAGGAATCATCATTTTTGCAGTAAATATTCTATGAAAAAGGTAACCCTGCCCTATTTTCACGCAATCACACTGATAAGAGATATACATAAGTTCCAGTACAAATTTACATATTAATTAAGCAAATTACTTGGATAGTATTATTCTCCAATAAGAATTTATGATCTTATGCATTTTGAGTTATTTTAAATCCTCTCCCCTGCCACACCTCACATTTCACAGTCGTAAGGTCAATATTTTTTCATAATACTCACTGGGATTCTAAGCACTCTAATAGTTAAAAAAATTAGCAGAATCCTCATAAACAAATTAACTTATAGAAATTTAAAAAATACCCATTTTACACCACTTACAATTCATTCCAAAAAGATTATGTATCGCTGCATAGCTTGAACAATGATAAGAGTGGCAGAATGCCCATGATCAATTTTAATTAACAGCACACCAAACTGATGGTGTACAGTAATTTGGACAGTATACATATGGAGGGCACTCAATGAACTACATACCTTTTTTCTTTATATTATTAGGAAATTCAATAAGGATAACCATTCATTCTTTTATTTTATAACAAGTCTTATTGAGAAAAAATAATTTAGTTAAGGTCATAGTGGAGATGACAAGATAACAGTCAGGAAAAGCAGGAGTTAAATAAGATTCAATTATAAAAGATTATATTCCATTGGTTTAACAATAAAACTGGCTAACTAGTTAACACAAAGTTGCAGATCAAAATTTTGAAGTATTTGTTTAGTGTCTGGAGTCTATCATGTTGGTCATGTGCATGTAACTCTATAGAGAATCCGTTTTTAAACTTTACAAAAGTAAACAAAAATTAAGAAATAAAACATTTTATGAGAAATTTTGCATTCCAATCTTCTAGTTTTAATTAATCTGAGATATATACTGGAAATCTAAGATACATGGGAACTTTATTTTATCTTGAGCTTAAATTTACCTATGAAAAGAATGCATGTTACAGGCACCTTTATTTCAATGAAAACAGCAATTTAGTATGAGCAAGAAATAGTAGATAGATGATGGTAAATGATCTATTATATTTTTATAAGTGAACCTGCTTAATTAAAAACAGTTCTCAGAGTTATGATTGGTATTATGAATAATTTATAAACTAGTTATTAAAATAACAGCATTAATAGACATTAAAAACATAAATATATGAAATAAAATAGCTTATAAATAATTTATGTAATAAGGTTACACACACTTCATAATATCCTGTGGATTTGACTGACAAATATTTAGCTACCAAGGCTAAAACAGAGTTAATTTTTTTCTAATGCATTTGCACTACAAATTATAATCACTCACTCATTGTTTCGACTTTTTAGCAAAAATACATTCATATGATCTTTTCCTTTTACATACACAGAACCTCTTGGTTCAAACTCATACTGCTTAGATAGCACAGGTAGGCATGCTTCTCCCACCTGTATTCTTCCATTTACTCCAGTAGAATCCATCCGACTGGCAACATTGACAGCATCACCCCAAATGTCATAGTAGAGCTTTGAAGTACCTATTACTCCAGCAGTCACATCACCATGGTTGTAGCTAATATAATGATATAAAGAGTGTCAAAAATGAAACACATGATATTCCATGCAATTAAAACCCGTTAAGCTCAAAATAAACAATTCAAAGACTAAATAATAAAAAAATAAAGGATTTTAGTAATGGATTAAGGAAATATTCATGAAAAATGCATTCAATAACATACATTAAATTTCCATGGAAATAACATTGAGTAAAAGATTAACTGGATTTCAATACTAGATGACTTCTACTTGGAGTTACGTTTCAGATTTTTATGAGACCAAAGATTAAATAAAACGACCTGGGTTTCAATGCTTAAGCATCATCATCAGGTGAGGTAATTAATGCAGCTGCCTTATATATCCACTCAATGCTATTACAATAAAATTAATTTCATACAATATTTTCCTAAATGCATTTATCTGGCCACATGAAATATAGCAAGCTAGATGTTTCAAAAGCCAAGTCCTCATATTTTTTATTCTAACTCTTTACCTTCAATAGTCACATCAAATATTCACAACCTTGCAGTATAGAAATTTACCTGGAAGACATTAGGCACAAAATTCAATTTTCTAAGGATTCCTACAGCATAGATGATACCTGATGTAACATTTGAATATTGTATAAATAATCTGAATACTTTAGCAACCATAATAAATTGTTCTCTGACTAAAACCAAAGTCATATTGTAACAGTAACTGTGACCAAACTTCTTAAAAACTCAATATACATTAATTTTAAACCTAAGATACAGTTGAGATGGGATTTCTATGAAAAAAGCAGAGTAAAATTGTTATACTCACCCAATCCGCAAAATGAGCTCAAACTCTATGAGATCTCGATTAAATTGGGCAACCACCTCCTGCATTGCTAAAGCAAACTCAATCAACTGGAAAAGATGCCGATGACTGTGGGACAGTGAACGTCTGAGTGGGTTTAAACCGGAAGCTGCCATGAATGTGCTGCCTATTGTCTTTATTTTCTCCACCTCAGAAAATTCTGGCCTTTGAAGGAGTTCATCAAAATCTCCAACTAATTCATTAAGAACACGCAAATACTCCCTCCCACCAAGATATGACTCATCATACATTTCTCCAAAATTGACTATGCTGCCAAAGAGCACCCCCACTTCCTTGTGGTTTTCTGAATATCGAGCAGTTGTCTTTAATTGTTCTGCCACATGACGAGGAATGATATTGTGCAACAACCAGTCAGCTTGGTCACGCATGCTTTGAACTCTTGACTTGTCTCTTGCAGCCACCCAAGAGCCATGAAATCCAAGTCTGTAAGACACTTCAAATTCTCGATCTAAAAACCATACAAGAGCCAAAAGGAGAAGCACATCTGGCCATATTTCCCATGAAAAGTATTGGGTCCAAGGAACTGAGTTATTTGTATCACCATGTCCAACATATTCTTGACACATGCTTGATGCTATAAAACTAATGTAAATAAGTCCCACTAATGTAGCAAGAAAACTTCGTAACCAACAACTGAGCTGAGTAAAATTGCAAAAATGCACTAACGAAACAAAGATGAGGCGTGCTAGATTTCCAGCTTGGTTCATCGAAGCAAGGTTACTGCATTTTAGATTTACTAGTATTGACACTGCGGGTAGAGTCAAAATAAATGCACCACATATGTGCCAATAATACCATGTTGTAAGTCGGGCAAAGAAATTACACCAATACCCCACTTGAATAGGACTAAATGGATCAAATTTTCCTCTCCATGAACGGCAAATACAGACTGCCAGAACCACAAGGAGTAGAAGTGACCCTAAAACTGTAAAGGTGATCCATGAAGGGGATGGATTTTCCAATGGAAGCAACATCTGGGTGGTGATCATCAGAATCCAGACGGCAGCTGCCACAGCCACATCGAGGCAAGTATTGAAGCGTGACGATGCTAGAGTTGGTGGGCTGTCAGTGTCCTCTTCCCTTAGGTGGGCATGAGTTCTAAATTCTCGCTCCATTTCAGTCTATGCAAAATAAATAAGAACAAGGGTTAGATTTATTTTGGATTTTTCCCAAAATATTACCAGTGGCTTAATTATAACCTCAAAATTTAGAATTATGGCAAAATATATTTATTTTTCTACTGAGTACTTTCCCACAGAAATGCACCATTTTTTTAATTATTAGAAAAAGTACTAATTACAATGATACGGACATCCAAGCTTCCACTTAGGTAGACCTAAACCAATTGATTTCATTGACAAAGTATAGTTAAATGGAGAGTTTAATCTACTTTTCCTCAAGTCCCAATCACATTGCAAAAATTTCTCCTCCAATTCAATCAGAAAGATTAATACAGTTTTAGCCAATTAGATTCAATAAAATTCTTGTCATGACAATGCATCAATCTTCCTAAATGCAGGTTTCCCTCAAGGAAACTGGAAGAAAACTTACAACCTGTACTGGTCATTTAAATGCCATCCAGGTGCAAGCATTTTATTTTTTCTCCACCATTTACCTCTCTAGCCTTCCTGAGGTAGGGTAGGTGGGTGCTACAATCATCAAAGTAAGAGGAGTCCTCATTTAATTTGAATACTACTAACACTGAAACTATAAGAGTTTATCCAATTTCTGTAACTGCCATTGACAACATTCTTACCATAAAAGTTAAACACACTTGGTTTCTCCAAAATTTTATTTTAACAATTCACAAAGTTACCAAAATGTAGCGATAAATAAAATTGCAGAAACAGAATCTGGATCACCATCATCACCTTCCAAGTAGTCCCTTTGGGATTGCAAACCCTGATCCCAAACCTTCCTGAATCACCTGACAAGAACGGAATGCATTCTGAGCCATATTTTGTTAATGTATTCAGCACCGCCATTGATTCAGCTAAAATCTCCTCTATCGTGTCAAATCTATGCCCTTTCAACTTGATTTTTATCTTTGGAAAGAGGAAAAGTTTGAAGGAGCCAAGTCAAACGAGTAAGCTGGGCAAGCAACAATAGCCAGGTTGCTTTTGTCAAAAACTGCTGTAGGATGAAAGCAGCATGTGGCCTTACATTATCATGGTGGAGAGCACAGTTGTTCCTGTGTCATTTCTCCTTCTCAAGTTCAACTCTTCCAAAAAAATCCACTTGCTTGTCCCAAGGATAATCCCACTCTGCTGCAAATGTCTTGGATGATCTGCCTATGATCATTCATAACTGCATTCCAAACAGAAACGACATGTTCTGGTGTAATACCGGTTGATGGTCATCCGGATTGGTCATCATCATCAACTGAAGTTCAGCCATTTTTTAAACGTTTAAACCAGTCGTAAGTTTTAATTTGTCCTATAGCACCATTCCTGAATGCTTCCTTTAACATTTTGTATGTTTCTGCAGAAGTATTACTGAGTTTAACACAGAACTTGATTCAGATATGCTGTTCCTTCAAATCAGCCATTAAAAAATTGTAAACACAAACAGACACAACAATGAAAATCTGTTTACCAACAATGAACGCGTCCACTTACAATTAAGTCCCTTGGCATACTAAATCACAATGAATGCACAAAACTCCACCTAGATCAGTTTAACAGTAGTTGGGTCCATTTACATGCATGATGTAAAGTTCAGGAACTTTTGAGTAGCACCTCGCATGAATTCATTCCGGTGAACTATTGGTCGTTAAAACGCGGGAAGTGTTAAAATAAAATTGTGGAAAAATCAAGTGTGTTTATTTTTTATGATGAATTGTTTTCACCAAGTGATGGCTGATACCACCAACATTTTTACCAATATTGATTTAAAGTTAGTAAAAACTGAGGTAATCACACCACACATTTCTGACCACTTCCCATTACTTTCTACATTAACTCTTCCCATTGTTCCTAAAAAATTAAAAAATTATCTTTAGCAAGTTACAAAAAGCCTTGGGTTTCAGAGGAAATCAGTAGCTTATCTAAATTTATGAAAGATATGGGTACCTACTTCTGAAAAAAAATGGACGCAGTTGATCAGCTTGAATATTCATTGCATAAAAAGAGCTACAGACACACTTAAGTAAATGCAAAACGGACTTAAAATAATATTATAGAATTAGTAATGCTGACAACAAAACCAAGGCAATTAGGAAAATTGTCAAAGAATCACAGCATCCCAACAGTTTGAATTTGGATCTTAAACTCTATGATTCTTCTTGTAACATCATAGAATATAATTTTCAAATGGTCCACTTAGAACTAATGAACATAATCTGAAATCTGGGCAACAAGTTCTCTTCTGGCTTGGAAAGTATTCTAACCAACCTTATAAATAGGTCCTGTAAAGAAAGCATTACACTAGATATGAATTCATATCAACCCATTTCCTTTCTGAATCAATTTAGTAAAATTTTTTATATTGTTTCTATACTTGACTAATTTCATACTTGTAGTCTCACAATTTAGTATCCCCAGCTAAAACATGGTTTTAGAAAATCAAGGTCCACCTCCACAATTACTTACTGTGTTGTCAATTAAGTATTATCTGACCTGGACAACAGATTAGAATCCGTAGCCTTGTTGTTTGATTTCTCAAAGGTCTTTGATCATGTTACCCCTTGATGATGTATTTACTTGAGGACAATTATGTCCATTAGTACACCAAAAAGAAAGGAAAATTTCACCAAAATTTCTCAATCACAAGATGAATAACCAGAAAAGCTAATCTTTCATGTTGTCACACAGCCAGTTATTAGTTAAATAATAATGTACTTAAATGGGAACAATTGGCTGATTTTATTACCTAATAATTTGTTAACCAAGAATTATTTAATATTCACTTTCAGATTTTATTCTCTGGGGAAAAAACCTACTTCACACACCCATAGTCATGGGTAATATAGACTTCCATCATATTGCACCTAAAGAAGTTAAATTTCATGCCACAGAGGTTCATATTACGTTACTTGGCATAAAAGTTTTATTCTGCTCAATGTTATCATCTTGAAGAGGTTAAGTTCCAAGTAAATTTAACAAGGCGTACATGCTTAAGTATTTACCTCATTTTCTATCACTTAAGTTAAAATTCTGACCAAAAAAATCGAAAGTTACATATTTAAATAAGTAATCAATATTGTAACACACCAGTAAAAATATATTCATAAATACCTGCTTAAAGAATAACGTGAACTGGCACAAAGGAGGACTTGCAAAATATGAGCGATGAGAGGAGACATCCCTCACACAGCGAATCAACTGCAAATCGGACTGTTTCCGCAGGGAATGGAAACAGGGAAGATTGTCCCGCAAATTTGAATCAACACAAGTTCCATGGCCTTCAATATTATCATCCTGACTGTCTTTTCTCATCCCAAGGTCACAATGGCCTTTAGAAAACAAAAAAATTACCATTTGATCATATTGGAAATTTAAAAAAAAATAATTACCTTATCTTCTGACATAATATTTTCTCCATGTGTACAAGACCATCTGCTATGCTTTTATTTAGATTGAAGACAAATAAGACAATGACCCTTATACATAGTCATGGCACTAAGAACAGAAATAATTTAGTGTACACTTATGTATATGTACTTTAATTTGATTGGAAAATCTTCCCAATATTCAGAAAGTAAGGTTTTCAATAAGCTTCCTCTCATTTATGGAGAAAACATGCATGTCAATGCTAAAACTAAAATATATTGTGGTATATAAATGTCATTACGGTATGAATCAATATTTTGAAATCAATATTAGATAAGAATGTTTAATGTACAGGTGGATTGTATAGGCACAATCTAGAGTTGAACAAGCATCAACGTACCTGCTACCACTGTCTTAAAAAGATGCTATGTAATGGAGGTAGGAATAAAAAGGTCAGCAGACTTGGATGTTGTCACAGGAAAATTAATTGAAGACAACAGGATCTCATACCAACCTCCTTACTGTCTTTAGTGAATCAATACCTTGCTGAAGGTGAACATCCAGATGCATTAGACATGTCTAAGATTGTTCCAGTTTATAAGAGCAAAGGTGGTAGAAATAATTTAAAAAACAGTAAACCCATATCTATAATCCCTCAGTTTAGAAAAATATTTTAGTATGTTTACTAAAATAGACTAGTTAGCTCCATAGACAGCCAAATTCTCCAATTTTAGCTTTCAAATGGAAAACCAACAGAACAAGCTCTCTTTAGTGCAGTTGACCACATCATAAACGAGATTAATTCAAAGAAAAAAGTAATGGTATTTTCTTTGATTTAAGTGGGGCCTTTGATGCTGTGCATCACAAAATATTGCTCGAAAATTGGAGACACTGGGCATAAGAGGACTAGCATTACATTGGCTTAAGACTTATCTTTCCAAACAACAGCAGAGGGTTGCCTAAAGGAAGGACAGCAATATATTTCCCTCTATATCATAAGAAGTTGGAAAAGGAACACCACAGGCATATATGTTGGGGCCACTACTCTTTTTAATATTTATTAACCCTTTCGCGCTCCCGGCATTTTCGGTTTTCGTGCCCAGAAAGCTCACGGCTTATTTTTGAAAATTGTTACAGTTTTTTTTCAAATATTTCTTGTGAGCGTATATCTGGATCTAGCAGATCAAAACTTTTAATACACATTGGTAACACATCATACAGTACATTAATAATAATATTATA
>LYUA01002207.1:26620-40985 GCA_002093875.1 Calopteryx splendens | reverse complement strand
ATAATATTAGTAAAGATATTTAAATATACACATGCATACACAAATTTTTGCTTATTAAAAACTCAGAAAACGTGTAGAATATGTTTGGATTTCCTTATTGGATTATAATTAAGTGGAAGTGAACTAGGACCCCGGGCAAGCATTGAAATCAAAGTACATTCATTTTAAGGCGCTCTCGGGTTTCTTTTCATCTCTTCCAGGAAGTCAGTTCTGTTACAGACAGAATCTTCCCAGGAGATATGCACTCGTAGAGTAAGGAATAATACGAGGATCACCATAACATACAAAATGGGAAATCCATTGAAATCGTGGCGTCTTACGACGAAGGCAGGCATCCCCGTCATTATTTCGGTCTCTCCGTTCTGCTCGAGAGGAATGCTTAAGTCGCGATCACATGGACGCTTTCGCGTTTCGCGTCAAATATTCAGATATTTCCAATAAAGGCATTTCTACCGATTCGTGCATATTTCTGTCGTCGTTAATCCGATACGCAGCCAAGGCGTAATTAAACTAGAGAACATTTCCAAGTTGAATGACACCGTTGCTAAATGATACCCATCAATGTCATGGAGGTCTCTCCGCTAAAATTTATACCTCTCTTCGAATTTCATTTAATGATCAACTTCAAATTATGTAGATTCACGGTTACCCGTTATCACAGAAAGATTAAATATCCACCCATGCCTTCAGCAGTTCATGAAATAACCTGATTTTGAGAGTAAATAGGAATAAAAATTATTTTAAAATGTTTCGAAAATGCAAAAAATTAATGAATTAATATTCAGTTTACAAAAGACTAATTGCGCATACTTATTCTAAGTTTCTCCGATCACTTCTTTATTCATTTTCATGCATAAAATTCCAAAGAAGATTATGGATGAAAAATATTACAATTATTTCTTTTATATAAAATATATTTAAAAAATCCGTGTCACATTCCCCCAAGATTTTAATTTTTTTGTGATACTTTTACAGCACCACGTCATCGCGTCAGGTATTCCAATCCCCTCCCTTTCCGAAACCTGGCGTTAAACATCCTCCAACTTTTGAAAAGTTGTACCTACTGCAAAGATTCAAAATATTAATTTCCGAACATGAATACTGTTTTATTTCATCCTAGAATTGTCTATCAGGAGACACAAGAGTCGGACAACTCAACAAGGTCTTTGGTCACCTTTGGTCATTAATTTTATCAATGGGGGCGTGGTTGTAGCTTTTAGGTATTTTTGGGTTTTTGCTAAATACTTCTGAAAAGAGTGCGTTTAGAATTAACAAAACAGAGTTATTATTAGAATGAGTTTTGTACACATTATCGTCGTTAACTCTTCACACTCTCTTCCGGGTAAATGATGATAAATATTTAAGTTTATTGCAGATTCAATTAATTACATAATCTAATATTTAAGGAAAAGTTCAGTTACAGTGAGCATAGTGGAGCAGATAGGTAAAGAACTCTGCTATATCTGGAGGGTCTCGGTATCAAACCGGTGTGATACCTTTAGACACCCCCAGGTGATACCAAGATGAGTTAAATTTCTGGATATCAGAACTTTCGGGGAAACCGTCGGAGACGCAGTGAAAGGAACTACCCCACCCCACCCCCCTCTCTAACCTGATGTGTATGTTTGAAGTTTCTCAGGACTTAGTACAAGGTTTGCTCTACTCTAATCTAAACCAACCTTCAAATAGATTATTGAGTTACTTTCTTGTATTGGGTTAGCGTTGACGGTTAAGTGTGTTTAGAACTCTTCGCCCTATCCCGTGATCTTCTCGTTAGGTACCTATTGATTACATTACCTGGAAAAGTGCACAGCGTGTTTTATTGCTACACAAACCGCCTTTGGGTTGATTACTGTTATTTATGCAGTATTACAATTGTAAAAAAATGCACTGACCACGAATCCAATATTTCTCCATTTTCTCAGCATGTCAACTTTAACTCGATTGTCATCGACTGATTCCGTCAGAAGCCGGGCATAGAAAATTGAAATGTCACTATTTTCGTCGATTTTGATACCTTTTGGATCACTTAAAAAAATTTAGTTTAGCAGCATCACATTTTTTTATCACTCGCCAAAGATTTATTCTTAATTATTAAATGCCAAAATGCGAGAGGATTATTTTGACCTTTTCCCCTTGCGCATTAAAGGTAGCTATATTTTGTCTGGTCTCCATCAAATTCTCCATGGGTCAAACCTCGAATTGGGCACAACACAAATACCCGAGGTGGGACTCAAACCCTAAACATCTGGGTTAAAAGCTGAAGCTATGCTCAGCTAGCCACCTCGATCAGCTGATCAGGTGATTTTTTCTGCGAAAAGGTGTAGTGCTCCTCAAATGAAATGCACACTATACGAAATCGAAACTTGGGTCTGCCAGGAAAAACATTCATGGAGAATAAATGTGGTGCGTTATCGGTACTTGAAAAGTGTAAAGGGGGTAACAATAGGATAGGTAGGGTGCTGAAGGAGTGAGTAATGAAAGAATTTGTTTTGATAAACCGGTATTAGACACGGATGCTACACTAGTTTGGTCATGCTGGGTGATTGTACCTTCGAAAGTAAGATCACCGTACAAGTATGGGAGAAGAAACAATGGTTTGAGAGGAAAGAATAGATCGAGGATATCATGTATGAATGAGGTAGATGACAATATAAGGGGAGTTATAGTAGAAGTATGAGGAACAGATTAATAATTGCCTGAAACGAAACAAGAATGTTTCTTGGCCACAACAGTAGGAAACAGCTTAAGCTTCCCGTTACAGTTAAGTATAAGATGCAGATTTTCACTAACTTTCGATGATACTAATGGCTGGTAAGATAAACCCCCTGCCATACGTACTCATGGCGGCTTGGGTGGTAAGATGTAGAATGTGATGGAAGAAATTGAAATAAGAAAGATTCTTGGACTGACCAGATGGGCATTGGACACCTTTTTTGTGAATAAAAATTAATTAATTGATTGTTCTTCTACCCGGTGAGCCTCAATCCTATGTTTACTATCAAAAAACGGTATGTAATCGTAAATATAGGAACTTTTTGAAAAATAAAAACCTTAGGTTAGAGCGACTACTTCAAACGTTGCTTCTTTAAATCCCAACCAAACCACAAAAGATGCCATCAGGGCGTGAGGCATGGGTACACCGTCACAAGCATCAGTCTTAAAATCGCATAATTACAGAATGGGGAGAGATATACCTTAGGTGCGATGGTGCCGTTAAAACATTAGTGGTATAGTTTAGTGCAAATGTATCCCATTTTTCATGCATCTAATAAGATTTCCTTAACAGCAAGGTTTTTCTATAGCTTAGTATCCGGGAAGCAGAATTAAAAGTACCGGTTCAAATACGACGTTCCAAATTTGAAAACTTAAAACCCGAATCGTACAATAGTGAAATTGAGAATTCTCCGCTCTCTTCTTTTCGTAATGACTTTCCCTAACTCGGTGAATATTATTTTACCTAAGCAGGCTTCAACTTTAGTGAATTGACGGGAATAAAATTTTTGAAATTTAAAATTCTCTATTATTATTTGTATTTATTTAGTTGCATCATTAATCCAAGTGGAGGGAGAATTATATCAGTAGACGCCATTACTTTTGTCCTAGAGGATAAGTGAGCTAAGAATGTTTTAACCTGTAAAACACTCGGAAAAAAATTATAAGGGATTAATTTCCATAGGGAAACTGTGATTTCGATTTACAAAGGAAAATTTCTCAATTGTTTCACGCAAATTTATGAATTTTTGACCGAATTTAAGGTCATACCGCTACCAGTAAACCTTCCGGCCTTTCACAATGCCCTTCCTGCTTCGAAATTCGGAAGGGAAGCATAGTCAACATCAAAATTAGAGTAACCCTATCCCGCTCTCTCTCTTCATATTTAAGAGCAAACCCATGAGAAATTATCCCGTGTGATCTCGCGGATGTTGAGATAAATTAAAACATCATCAAAATCACAAATGGCCCGGAAAACTCGGAAAAATCCAAGTTCACTGAAATTAAATCATTAATAATCAAGAGACTACCCACTGGTAACAGAATCAAAACTGGACGACGGGTTATATTATGGAAATATGGAGGACAAGAAGTCTTTTGATAATGGCTTTTACTTTGAAAGTACGAAAACCACAGCAATTCAATCCTAAATTTGTATTTTTGATATGTAATGGAAGAGCTCACGTCGTATTTGGTCTGTAACGTGTTGTGGCACATAGGTTCATACATGAGGCCGTCTCCTGGACTTGTACTCTGGCCACTGCGTTAGGCTTAAAGCCAATCGAAGGACACATTGTCCTATCGCTTCAAGAGAGTAAAGAGAAAGAGATATAAATCATTGCGAGTCGCGAACTGTATTTGTTAAGTACTTGTGAAACAAATTATCGTAGCGAATATTTTTGCCTCATTTTAAGTAGGTATTCGGTTAGATCAAACAGCAACAAAAAACTATGAATGGAGAGGAGCATCGATAACGTATTTTTTAGGCGGGGAGGATATGGGAGAAAGATAATGAGAAATAAATGAGGCATCGAAATAGAATTCATTTAGGGAGGAACTGGAACCAGTGGAAAGGATAACATTTTTTTTATAATCGCACGTAAATATAAACATAACATTACGCATTGAAGAGTTAATTTTAAATGATATGCTATGTTTATCACTACTTATGCCGTTGTTATTCACTCAATTTCACATTTAATTATTTTTTTTAACCTCCCTGAATTTTGTGCACTAGCACTTGGTTTATGACTTCACTCGCAAAAGTTATCACGGGAGACGCGCATCTGCCGAGGCAACGTCTTACTTCGCTGGGAAATTAGGTTTATGGCACTGGGGGATAAAATTGTGCAGAGAGATAATAGTAATCAGTATTAATGTGCCGTAAAGAAACTCAAGGGTGTCCACCGTCCAACGATCGATCCGGTGGATGCTTCAACCGACATTCAAGTGATTGCAACACTTCATCCTATCAATGTAAAAATAATGTCACGGAGCAACCCTCCATCGTGATGCATAAAAACCGACAACATGTTCCGACATGGGGATGCAGTATGGTAGCAGATATCTCCGGGTTCCTATCTCCTCATCTCCGGACCATGAGTGATAGGCATGTTTTATTTCCTTCCGGGAGAATTTTGGCCACACAATAAAATGATATAAATGATTCACGCGACCTACTGAAAAAACACAGTTCATCTCTAAGTACCACTTATTTTTCGATCATGAAAATGCTGTTTTCCGACACCTTCACCTCCCATAGTTCTCCTCCGTAATAAAATCCGCAGATATTTTTGGTCGTCTCTCTCCATTAATATCCCGGAACTCCACACATGAGTGCTAATGCAGAGTCATTCCACAGCACGGTGGATGGTATATTAGACATTTTTGAAATTTCAAGGTCCTGCCCTCAATTATTTTATCCTTTCGCAGAGTTGAAGTGGCCTTGAAAGGCTACATCATATCGACGGGCTGTCGAGCGACTGCGAAAACGTGACGGCGTGACCTCAAAATATCAACTCATTAAAGAAGATTTATAAAAATCCACCTGTGTGCTATACTATAAAATATTCACAAAAAGGAATGAGCAATAATTCAGTTTGGGTTCATGGTCTAGTGCTGCTTGAGCCCAGGGGCTGCCTGGAAATGGTATTTATGCGCCCTTGTTAAAAAAGTTAAATGTCATTGCGCGATCTCAAATAGTTTTTTGATTGGGCTCAACTTTGCAGCCCTATTTAACACTAAGAGAAAAAGATTAAATGAGTATAATGATCAAGTTTCAAACATTTTAAGCGTGCCAACTACGTTATTCAAGAGCACACACAATCATTAATCCAAGATGAACCATGTCGTAACTTTTGCATGTATCTCTTCTCTTCGTGATCATCGCCACCTCTGGTATAGTGTATATAGTGTATTTTGGTAATATCCCACGCACGCTACTGTGCATCAAAATTCCTTCTTTATGCCGTCTATGCAAAAAGGAAGTGGAAATTTCCCAAGAACTATTCGTCTTTTGCGTAATTCACATTGCATAATTTAGTTAAAAAAAATAAAGCGAATAATACGGCAAGATCAGTAAATTAATTTTATATCAGTCAATTCCCTTTAGCTTAACTGAAAAATAATGTTTACCTTGTGCCCTCGTGACGTGATTGATGTGTTTTCTATCCGAGTCAGTGCAGCCTTTGCCGCAGTTGATTTACGATATGGTTTTTTGATGTCCGTAAATGGAAAAAAGAAATGGTCGACGTTAGGGTGAAGGCTTTTTTGGATGCTTGGATTTTAAATTTAGGAACATAGATGTCGGTTCTATGGGCCCCATCGACTTTGTTTTTTTCGGCTAATTTTCCTTAGTGCCTTTAAAAATTTCAAGATTTATGTTTCGTCATTTGACAAAAAATGTGACTTATCTCAGCACAGGGACAATTTTCATGTCTAATTAAATTTGGAGGCAGTGGCCTTTAGGCTGCCAAATGTGTGCGTTGCTCACCTGATTCCATTTTTAATTTGATCACTCAAGAGTCCACGTAATCGGGATTATAATTTTCGTATGTTACAATAACATCGCAGTCCATTAATATTTGTTTATATCTCACGTCTATGATACGTAAAATTCCATTTTTTTTTATTTTTCATAATTTAACAAGAAATATAAATACTTCTTAAATACCCAACAAATATTCAATTATCATTTTAAGAAATCATGAATGCAGTTTAAAATTATTTATTTATTGCTTAAAATTTAGTTTTAAATGGTTTATTGAAATATTTTCTTAAATAATTTATTTCTCAAATATTATTATTACTATTATGTACCAAGAAACATATTATTTATTACTACAGTTCAAATTTCCACACATATTGCCGTTAAAAAAGTAAGCTCAACGAATTATTTAAAACATTTTTCTAAAACGTAAGTGGCATGAAAACTATCCATGGCCACTATATAAAGTTGCGAATCACTACCTATCACCCTTTGGATATTTTCACAAAAAATAATATACGGCAGTCATAAAGGTCATTTTGAAAAGTTGATTTTTTTTTCAAAATTCGGCGTCTTTGAGAGGGAAGATTAAGGAAGACGAATTGTTGAGTCACTTTGTGGAAAAAAACCCCGTACCATCATGAAAGGGGAAATAATGGTGGGAGCCAACCGATCTTCTCAAGAAATCAATATACGTTGAACATTTTCTCATAAAAATCGGATCTTTTGAAGCCCTTTCGTCCATGATGGCGCCTTCGGTGGCATATACATTGCAGATCACGACATCGATGGCACGCCATTACAAAAAGGATATTATCTCGCACAGAACAGCCCTCGTTTAATCAATATCAAACGTAATAAAATTTGAACTGCAAGCACGTTTGGGCTTTAAAGTTATCACTATTAATCTTCTTTGATGGAAGTTAAGATGCATTACGACCCGTGTAAGATGCATTACGACCCTCTTGTATATATAATGCTCATTACTCCAAAGTAAGCATTCAACCAATGATATATTAAACGAGGCAAGGTATGCAGTCATACGCATAAACGTCTCTTGCAAAGCGTGGTTGAAGAGTATTCCTTAAAAATACCTATCCCGATAACGATATCGCATCTATTTCAAAGGTGAAAATTTTGAATTATTAGCAGAAATTTAGCAATAAATGAAGCTGTGACGAATTGCATAATAGCACACATGATTTCATGTGATTCATATCTAACCAACATATATCGAAACCCTTACATAACTACCATACCTCTTTGATATTACTGATGACATATTAACCTTAATTATTATTTTAATGGTAATCCACCGGTTAAGGTAGTTTTCTGATGAACACATCGCTATAATAACCCTTTCTTCATTTCCACATATTTTCTTCGACCTTCCATTCCATCCATCATGCTTAATCTTTTACTCCCTTTACTTCGCTTAACCAACATTCTCCCCTCTATCGCTGTGCTTAATAATCCATCCAGAACATCCACTCAGTACACCCTGGATTAACTTTTCCTGCTTTCTACAGATTTCTCCCAATAGCCTTTTCTCCTCCCATACCATTCCCAAAACTTCTTTGTTAGCTTTTCTTTTCGTCCATTTCACCTTTTCCAGCCTTCTTTACATCCACCTCTAAAAAGTCTCCAACATACGCTTTTCATCATGTCTCATATGCTAAGTTTCTGAGCCATAACAAACTACATTCCATATCAACGTCTTCAACAGGCTTTTCTTTAAATATGACCTATACTAAATTATTAAAGACTGAATAACTAACCCCAGGACCAGAACTTACCCGTATTAAATGATAATTTTGAGTTTCTTGAGCAATAAACTTCACCTAATTAGAACTTGATTCAATAGTTAAAATCTCCTTTGAGCTGCAAGTTTCCTGCCTCACCCAGAGAGATGATGAGGTGCATGTGGAAATTGAAGTTCTCTTTTCAAAGTAAGTAAGCCTAAAGTTTCTCCATCTTTCTATGAGAAGCACCGCAGTGATCCGTATCAAAAGATGTGGTGGTGAGGGTATTCCATTGCATCCAAATACATATAGCTCTATGATAAGATTACGGATTGTTTTTTTGCTTTGTAACTTAAACAGTAGCTCAAATTTACTCCGGTTTACCCCAATCAATCTTTAAGGATCCTCATTTTTTTCAAGCTTAGGCCGATCCTTGGGAAAGTATCCCTCACATTTTCCCGCGAATTTCTACTTTCAGATCATCCAACTCTATCGTATGTTAGCTTCCCATGCATCAAAGATTTAGTTTTATTTACTAATACGATGATAAGGAATAATTTAAAGCTGCTTATGTTAAGATCCATCGACAGACTCCACAAGTAAAATAAACTACGAAATCTATAAGGGGAAGAGAAAAAACTCGATTTTATTGAAACTGTGAATATAAAATATGTACTATTTACAATTACCATAACCATTACTGAATGAATCCAGGTGATGTATTTTGATAATCCCATGTGTAATCCCATATATGCGTAGTTTTCACAAGGTAGAAGTAAGAAGTAAGTCTTTCCCTCCACTGTTACAAAAATTTACGGAAAAATTATTGTATTATTTCAGAAGCAACATAATTTTATCGGTATTAACTTAAGTACTTTAACTATAATTTCTGGTGCAAAATTAAAAATAGAGAAATCATGTGCTAAAATAAGGTATACTTTCTGAAATTGCTATCGGAAAATTCAGCTACAGTTTTTACGATAATTTAAACTCATAACATTATCGCAGAAATAGATTACCAATGCGTCAACGTATCAGCATAGAAAAGCATTCAAAAGGGTTCCCACCGTTTTTTTTAGCCCAGTGATATAAGCATTTTCTTTCTTGATTAACGGCAAGACTCTATGGTTCTTTAAGGCTTCATCCCTTGCCATAATTTTTACTGACATGCTTGGGAACGCGGCACATTCCTACAACACAAGTTATATAGGTACAACCGCTTTCCTAACGTTTTATAAACCGATGAGAATGCTCATATTGCGTTCCAATTTTGAAATGAATACAAGCCTACAAAATTGTTTTACATGCTCTATTTTCATGTTTCAAAAATATATCAACAACTCTAGATGAATAAAAAGTAGCATTCTCCCTCACCAAAATCCCTGCAAACTTCCTTTTCACATTTTTAGTGAAATTAGTCATCAGGATCATAAAGTGATTAGTAGTCCCTAAAAATTGTACCAAATGAGAGTCTAGAGAGCGTCCAATCATGGAAGTACTTGTTTGTTTACACTTTTCATCTATTTGCCTCACCAAATTGAATACTCGAAATAACCTTAGCTGTCTTCAAATTCATAACCATTAACTATTAATTAATTAACTATTACTATTTTTACTGATATTATTTATAGCATTTACATTATTTTTTTATTTTCGGAATTTTGATAGCCTGCGACAGGCTGTGTTTAAACTTAAAAAATGACATTTTTGGTTAATTTTTTATTCACAAACTGACCGTTTGTGCAGCTGTTATGCCAGCGTTGCATTATGATAACGAATAATTCTTGGTTTCCCTTTTTGCTCCATAGTGGAATGCATACCCACGATTTGCATAGTGAGTTTTTTTGTGAAGGGCAAATATTTCCGTCCTCCGGCTTTGGTAATGGCAACAAACTTACTCATTTACAATAGGGCATTCTTAATAAAAAATTCATGAAGCACAGCGTTATCCTAACTCAATTTTGCGCATATAGCCACGTTTTTGCTTACACATGATGACGGCAAACAAAATTATTGAAAGGTAGGGTCGTTGTCATTGATAATTTTTGCCATCCTGTTTCATTTCGAGATACATGAAGTGCTTTAGGTGGAATTTAAAATAATCGATCAACACCTTAACTGAAATTATGAAAATCCACAAAGCCTGAGGGATTTGGGAATGAAAGAAATTCCATTGTTTATACTCCATGACCTGAATCTTCTTAAAAACCCGTTTGAGGTGAGAAATGCTTACCACCCAATCCAAGTTATATATGTAGTGTATTGTGTGTTGCATGTATTCACGGGGATTGAACCAATTCTTCATTTCCGATGCGTAAGAAAAGTATTAAAAATCGAATCAAAATATAAAATACATAGTTTAAAAAAATCAATCTTGTGAACTCGAAATAGATTAGTTTAGAATTCATTATGCACAATCGATGATATGAAATATTAATTCGAACTCGTTTTTGAAAAATCGTGCAATGTTCCTTTTTTTCCCATTTCGCGAACCCATAAATACATTAATCTTCAATTACCTCATGAATTTATTCCTTTATGTAACTGTAATTCAAGTTTTATACAATAAATTTGAGTTTCTTTCACGAAAATACTGTGCACAGCTAATTGTTAGACAAGTTATAAGCTAGAAAAAGTAGCAAAGATAAGTACACAATGAAAATTTCTCAACTATATCATTCTGCATCTAGAGGAGATTAATCAATTTTTATTGTATATGGTATGGAATTAAAGCTATACTGAAAATGTAACGTTGATTTTTCTGAAGTGTCTTTAGGGTATTAAAATCCAATGACATTAGGTAGAATGCTCCCCTATGAAGAATACCTTTCACTACCAATTTCCACATTCTATTTTCAGAAACCATTATTAAGCTTATAAGTAAATTAGGGAAACAGCCTCCAGGCAGCAATTTTTCTTCTATGAGCCTTAATGACTCGCCGAACTAGACAACACGAGATTACTAAGAATGTGTGAAAAAACTGTGTTAATATCACTACAGGTTTTTTTGGGAATTAATCCAGATCATTCTTTTAAAATATTTGTTGATCATGGTCCATATCCAAGCAGAGTAATTTGATATTTTCAAAGGAAAAATCTCTCTTCAGCTTTGTACTAATATCCGTACGAGTGACTGCGTACGATATGGCACTAAGCTGTTCCCAGCAATGTTATTCCAAGATAAAATAAGCTTAGTTAAATACTGTTCAAATTAAAAGAAAAAAGGATAGAGATAATTTCTTGATGTTGGAACGAAATAATTTTGTCGTTAGCATGCCGTTGAGGGCCTGAAAATGGGTTATCTATGGTTATAATTCACTTATTTTCATAAGAAAATTCAAGTAACGTTATTTGATATTAATCCTAAAAACATCATCCACGGACAATTAAAAAATATTATCAAAACAATGAAAGTTTGGAAATGAAATAGTATTCAATCACAAAATGGCTTTGAAGAACGTGTGCAAATTTCAAGTCTCTGTCGCCAAAGTCGTAGGCCCATTTCAATTTGAGATTACTGCTGGAGATTCACTTTAATCGTCGAGGCATGAAGCTGTTAAAATAAGGTATTAAGTTATATTATGCAGCAATAATACACACTTTTGCATCCCCATTTCTGTAGTTTTTAAGTAAAATATTTTCTGGGCAAAATGAAAGAAATCATCAAATTGTCCGCAGAAAATTAAAGATAGAGATATATAGGCATATTATTTTTTTTAATGGATAAATTTTGTGTAAACAGCACCTTATTATCAATTTCGGATTGTTATTTTTGAATTAACTGAATGAGTTACACCAGATTCGTGATTTCTAATTGGAAAGAATTTACGCACCCAAAACACGTTCAATAAATTAACAAATGTCAACTTGAGCTCGAAGAGCGACGCAACGATAGCAATCAATTAAAGGAGACTAAGAGGCCTCTCTGAGTTGCAACGTGAGCTAGCCTGGTAAATGAACCTCCTCTACGCCGTGCAGCTCACGTTTTAAATCCGACTGGGAGGGAAATCAATTTTTGAATGAATCTCCTACGATGAGACCGAGTTTCCGTTAAATGCATCTACACACGAGCAATCCAGAAAGAGGCAGTGACTCTTTTAGAGTTAACTTTTTATGCACCATTACAGAATCCAATTTCATAAAAACGGATATTTCGTCAATTTATACTTCCACGTAGCCTGAATTAAAATAAAAATTATAAACGCCTCGGAAGAGAAATATTGTTAGCAAGAAAATTATGTTATTTTCTCGTCAAAATCTTATCCCAGTATCGTAATGCAATGTTTATGTTTCTTTATTATTAATACAAATAACCCTCAAGGCACAGATACCTCTAAAAATATNTTTATTATTAATACAAATAACCCTCAAGGCACAGATACCTCTAAAAATATACGTTACAAATCCTATTTTCATTGTGTTAATTGCAAAAGACAAAACTGTGAGATCGCGCGCATGGAGACGTAAAAAGATGGGTATAGGACACAAAAAATGTTATTGTAAATAACTTTTTTATCTCATAAAATGTTTTCAAGACATTTCCAAAGGTAGAAGGTCCTTCTAGATGGTGCAGTCCGTTAACCACTCGATATCAATGCCAAAGATAACAAATTATATCGTATTTTGACTTCAGCGTATTAATATTGATATTAAGAGATTCTAATACGATGTCTAGGCTACACGGATATTTTATCGCCACCCTGGCATCTATGGTCTGTGATCTTAAAAACGCAATTACTATATCAATCTATGCTCAAACCGTAACACGTACCATGATTAAATGAAAACCTTAGCACTGTTTTAATTCTGACATGAAAAAGAAGCGCATTTGCGTTTGGAGAGTAAAATCCTGCCCTTAACGAGATAACCGATACCAAAGTGTTCGCCTTTATTTCTTCTCTAATGCCATCACAGCTGTCACAAAAGCCCATTGCGATTTCGAGGGGACGAATTTGATATTCCAAAATATCAAAACCCTTCCAAAATGGAGAGTAAGGATGTTCAGAGTGGAGAGTTCACTTTTGGAATCTCTTCTAGATATTTTGGTTCAAGAAGTTGAGTGACTCACCGTTACCTTGCATCCGTTTTCGATTCAATTGAAATATGAGCACCAGTACCGTAGTTACAGGTCGCTAGATTGGTCGCTTCCCCTCCAAACTTTGCCCCAATGGATAACGCCTGCATACATATTTCCGACTCCCGACCAATCCAATAATCAGAGGCAAATCGCACTGGATGAAGGAAGCTAACATGTACATGCCTTGGGGAACCATTATAACAATCCATCTTGAAGTTTCCGAAGAAAATGCAAGAAACGCCATCCTATCCTGTCAATACGTGTGATCACGTTCTCCCAATGTTTTAGTGTTGACCAAAATTTGGTAAATGAATCACCTCCGTAACGTTCAGTTACAAACTCCGCCTTTATTAAGAGATTAAATGGGTTGGCTATGATTGCGAAAAAATAATCTAAACGACAACCCACGAGTGCCAATTTTATTTTTAAAGGAAGTCTAACGGTTAGGGTATGTATTTCATGGACACCAGTGCAACACTACTAACAGGATACTAGCATTGCAACAATCTACACCACAATAAGTTATTCTTCAATGCCGGACATTTTTTGTACCCCTTCACCTCGTTCAATATGCCTAATATGTTCATCCTTTTTCCTCTATTGCCTAATATTCTTCCTTCTATCAGTCTTCAACAATTCATTATCACTCTATTCGCCCTACATTCATTTTCCCTGTCTACTTTGAATTCCTTCCAAGGGCCTTCTCTCCTCTCCTAACATGCCCATGATTTCTTCGTTCGTTTTCAATTTAGTCCATTCTACTCATCCCATCTTTCTCCACACCCACATTTCAAAACCCTCCAACCTATGATTGTCATCTTGTCTCAACAACCGAGTTTTCAAGCCAGACCAAAATACACTCCAAAACGTCTTAATCAGACTCCACTTCACATTTTTCCTTAGGTCCTTGTCATTTATTCTTTCCTCTTTTTTAAGATTTTATAGCTATTTTCAATCTTCTTTTAATACTCTTATCACATTGCCCACCTTCGTTTAACACACTTTCTAACTTGTTGCATGCCATTTAAAAATTCCCTATCTGGGCATCTTTAGGGAAAAATGGGT
>LYUA01002206.1:53647-65659 GCA_002093875.1 Calopteryx splendens | reverse complement strand
TTGGGGGGGGGGGGGGGGGGGCTAAAAGAAAGCTTTCGGTTGAAATGCATGAAACGGGCAACCGAAGTGGTGAAAGCGAATAAGTACGAACAGACTAGGATTAGCCGATTGAAATAATTTAGGAGACAGCTGCGTCAGACTTTTGCTTGGATAGAAGAATAATGAGCGGAAAGATAAGGCAATACAGTTCAAAAAATATAAGTAACGGTACTTTCAATTGGCATTATTAATGTCTCCTCAAGTGCCATAAAGAGGAGAAAATTTTAACTAGATTTAGTGGTTGAAAACGAGGCTTTATTTTCAGATATTTACGTCAATTAGTTATTGACCTTCATTGCTTGTAAATGTTTGTTAACACATCAATATTTACGGGGTTTCCTTGAATAAACCTACCCTTACATTATTTTTTGAGCTTCCGAGGCACTTCCTTCCGAAAGAGCACATCGCAGCCAAGGAAGTGACGGAATGGGGTTTTTGACGAACGGACGACAGCCTCGCTCGAACGAGTCGCCGCGTAAATTAAAAATCCGACTCCCTCCGAAAAAGGAGCGTCTTTTTTTTCCTCATTGAAGCATAACTCTCCCCGAGTCGCTGCAAACACACTCCAAACCACGGCGACGGCGGTCAGGTGAGTCGGTTAGGTATGTACTCACTTCGGTGCCTCGTTCCAACGGTGCTCCGGAGACCTCATTAAGGCGACCGCCGCCGTCTTTGGACCCCCCGACCTCCCTCCCTCCCTCTCCCCCCCACCCATTCGGCGCTTCCGTTCGGGTTACGGGTGCCGCGGGTGTTTTCCACTCCCCCTGAAGTAAGAACCACTCCCCCTTGACACAACATTAAGTCCTTGTTTTTTTTTGAAGCCCCTTTGATTTGAGAGTGCTCGCAGAGCTAATTAAGGCTGCTCGAGAAGAGCGAGCGAGGTCCGCTGTCTCTCTCTCCCTCTCTCTTTCCCTCTAGGGGAAGATTTTCTTGGAAATATATTCCTTCCGAGCCGGCACCAGTTGTCCCAGAGTGGATCGAGGATTTCCCCGCGGAATGAGAGACCGTCGCCACGCTCTTTTTTTTTCTCATCGTGGGAAGCGATCGGGAAGCCTTAGGTACTGGGGAGATTTCGGTGCTAGTCCGGCCCTATCGGCATTCGGCAGTGGCAAAACTGCCTTCCTTCGCGTTCGTCCTTGGGGCGAGATGTGAATATTCAGCCGGAAGGCAGGAAAACGCCCGCTGCTCCTTGGCCCATATTTCATCCTCGTGAGATCCGAAACACCAAACAGGTGAACGAAGGTAGAGTAGGGAATTCATTTGAGAGGGGATGGGGTGGACCGAGAAAGTCAAGGAGGTGAATGTAGTTGGACTCTCAAGACAGATTGGAATATTCAGGAGTCTCAGGAACAGGAGAGAATGTATAAACAGGGTGGACAGCAGCCGGGAAAATCGGGATATTCGAAAAAAGTCAGGCAATTTGCCGTGTTAGGGGGAATTCAGGGAGATTTTTCATGGGATGCCACAAAACTGTCGTGAATGAAGTTTTTTTCCATTAAAAAACAAAACTAAATGAGGCGAATTTTAAAGAATAATCGTCTTACGCGGCCTCTGGTGCCCCATGCAACTTATGCTGTGTGGTTTAATCATTAGATAACTATCAATGGTTCGTAGAATCGAAGGTCTTGGATTTTTAAGCGCCCAATTGCTTACAGTGATAATATGGTAACACTCTGACGCGAAGTCTTAATTTTATTCATGCATTCAGTAGGCGGATCTAGCTAGATAGGCCCGCTAGGTAAGTACCGTGGCGGTTGGATGGAAGCGACTTGTGACGTATGGACCCGCCTCTTTCTGCGAAAGGGTTGAGAGCTTTGTTGTTTAGTTTGCCTATAATTCGGAAACAAGGTGAAAGGTTGAAGAATGGAATATTACGGACAATTTTGTCTATTAAACTCCATCAGGTAAGGCAGTAAAAAAAGTTGTAAAGTTGTGAACGAGCTCATTTTCTTAAATAACTCCAAAGTTAGTGCATTTCCATCGTATTGCCTTTGATAAAGGTACGTGATGAACGAAATGTTAGAGTTTCTTCTTAAGTTGGTATCTTTTTTTAAAAATGGATGAACTCATATCATACGCCCAAACTATATAATTGTATTGTTTATGCCCAATTATTTCGAGTAAGGCTCTAGCGAGGCGTATTGCCATCCGGAAATACTACAAAAGGCTTAACTAATATGGCTGCTTTTATGACTGCATAGCAATGATTCAGTCATGAAAGCGAATCTCAGTTTTTGATACTATTATGACGCATAATTCGAAGAGAATCTTAGAGAATTAACAGTACTTTAGCGTAAATTTAATGATAAATTGTATTTCGCCGGCCGGACGATTTGCAACGCGGAATGGAAATTTCCCTCTTGAGAGAAAGCTCGTCAGCATATTTCCCCCTTACATAATTGGTCTCTCGTGCATGAAAAGGAATAGGTGGCCAAAAAGGAAGTATCCCTCTGTCTACACGGGATTACGGTATTCTTCAATCATCCGATTTTCTCTCGTATTGTTCTCCAGGGAAAAATGTTGCGTAAATTACACGGCTACGTGATATAGATGTGAGGCGTGTGAGTTATTCCCATGCGAACTTGAATACCTACAATTTTTATGCCGAAGCGAATTTTAGGAATAAAAGGCGAAAAAAATGAGGAGAGAAGGAGCGCACCTCATTTCTTCACTGGACTTTGGTCGAATGGAAGATACGCTGAGTTCAGGAATTGATATTGTAGTGTATTCAGCCCAAACTACTTAAACTTGAGTCGTGAAATGTTTGGATAGCACCCGGTGCCACAAGTTTGATTAGAATACTCTGGCATCACATACATACTCTTAAGTTTGAAGCTAGATTTTCTAACCAATCGTGAAATCATATCGCAGAAAACAGTGGTAATTGTCAGTTGTTTTGTTTAGTGTAATTATAATATTAGATTGCAGCTCTTTTTACTTGATTGAACTGTGCGGCTAAAATATTAGAATTCGCCAAGGTTCAAGATATTAGGTTTACCGAGCCCTCAGACCTGAAGGATTCACTTATTAGTTTTTTTCATTTCTAAGATTGTTTGACTGTACCCATCCATTCGTCACTTAATCCCATTTACTTAGTTCTACTTCTCACACTCCGCTTTCTTTGAGCGACGCATTACTTTCCTTGTTGAACCATCAATTATGTTCTTCCTTCTCTTGTTTCTAGTTCATTAATTTCTAACTACTTAATTAATTTCTAACTAATCTCTTTCCAATCGTGCCTTTGCGTGATTTCCGAATTCATCTTGCTTTCTGCACTTTCTCAGTCCGTTCCTTCTTCAGCATCCACTTCCAACACCCTGTTTCAAAGCCTTCTATTCTTCTCTCGTCTGCTTATTCAATGGTCTGTTTCTCTGGTCCATTGAATTCGCATGAATGTTTTCGTACCCTTTAATCCGTTTTGTGACGAACATATACAATATAACAGTTAGATGCGCAGCATTTGTTCAAAATTATAATAGAATAGTTGAATGCATAAATAAAAAAACTCCTCTGTCGATTGCATCAGATATTTTATAATGTCCAACTAAAATATCTTAAACCGCTCTTAAATAATTTTATACAGAGCGATTTAAAATATTTATAGTTGAATATGACTGTAGGATTAATTTCCCTAATCCTATATTTTTAAACAGGCGGAAAAACAAAATCGGAATTAATCTTTATTTTAATTTCTTCAAATGGCATGATAGGATCAGTGAAGATGTTCATAGTCATGTTCACACATGCAGAATTATTGTTACACTTTATAATAACCTTTATTCGTACCCAGCCACACACCACGCCCGTCGGGTTTCGATATAGCAGTTATAGCTATTCTTTCAACTTTCTCTTATTAGATATCTTCTTGTAAAATATATAGGTATGAAATATTCTAATTGTAAGTGGCAGAGTTTGCTGTATTACTCAGGTATGAGAGGCACACATTCCAAGTCTGGGAACCCAAGGATAATCAAGTAAAAATGTCAGCAAGGGACAGCATTGAATAAAATGATTGTATACAAACCGTTTGACTATATTTTCGTTTAATAAATAACTTAATTCTTCATGGAATTCGTTTGATGTCCCTTAGAAAGAAATATGTGCATCGCCATTAATTACAATGCTGCTCATGAACAAAGATTTCAGTAAAAAATTGGATATTGCATAGTAAAAGTCACGAGTCAATAATTCTTTTCATTTTTAACTGACAAGATAAATACTCTTCACCCTATAGTTATTAAAAAAACCTTTTAATGTACTTTTTTCAGAAATAGAGATAACTTGAACGATACTGACTGGATAAATAAAGTGAGTGACAAGTTCGTACGTATTGTTATTTGGAGGCAGAAGTTTTACCGAGAACTAACGTCGATTTATTAGTATTCACAGCATTATTAGTTGTCAAAGGAGGCGGTCGTCACTTGAAATTCTCTGCGCCAACAGGTGGAAGGTAGGAGATGGGTAGGATTCATGGAATAGGAGGCAAGGAGTGAAATTCGACGACGTTATTAGCCTAATCCAAACGGAAGCATGCTGCCAATTGGGTAACCATGGTAACGCTTGTTTATTGAGCCTATATCTAAAGCTATGGATCATCTATAAAGAAAGAGTGTAATAATATTTTTGGGTCAAAGCTTTTAGTTTATAAATAGCCAGCGCAATTGTAGTAAAAATTGACTTAAACCCAAAATTGGTGATAGCAAGCTAAGATAGATAAAATGACAAGGAGATAAGGAATTGTTAAGGAAAGGTAGTACTAACCACTTACGCTATTGACCCAAGAAATTTAGATATTAATGCGATGAAGTCAAAGTCTATCAATCGTCTAAAATGAAGTGTCTTTCCTCTTCGACCGACTAAGAAAAAGGAGCAACACAAAGTAGGAGTTATGAACTACTACTTCCTTTAAAGAATTCCTTCCATGAAAGAATTAGGTCATTTTCCAAATTTTAGTTCCAAAACCGCCTGTTCGTGGGCTTTATTTTCTTTTGGTGGATCTTAAAGCTCAGCAAAAAATTACTTCGTTTCCTAGATCCAACTAAAACTAGAAACTGTGGGTCCAAAGCAAATATTTTCTTGTACACGACTCTGCCCACTATGAGATCGCTAAAAGATATCGTTAAACGTTTTTCCACTTTATGATAACGCAAAAATTGAGACGTTGACTACAATGCACTTGTAGCCCGACGCAGCCCCACCCACATAGTATCATCTGGAGTTCTTTTGTCCCTAGCGATGTCCTTATGTGACCGGGGGTAAGGATGTGTATTCTCCACAGTTTGAATTAATTGAATTTGAGGAAAAAAATTTTGTGTGATGCTCTTCCTACCATTAATATATTTTCTGCAAAACATATAGGTACATACTTTTTAAAATTTTGAAATATTTTTCGGTATTTCATGTAACATTTTTCATATGAGGTATTTTTTAAATATTTCATTTCTCTACTGTAATCGTAATCTGGTAAAGAGGATGAATTTTTTCTCTAGACACTTCTGGTGACTCGGGCACCCCAGGTATCCCTATTATCCACACTTTTCACGTGAATAATTTTTTAAGCGTCCTACTGTTTGACTCACCACCCTTAAACGTCATCAGTCTAATCCAACCCCGGATTAAGAGAATGTAGTAGTGATGATATTCATTCCTTTGGGTGTTGTGGAACTTGAATGCTATGATTACCTTTCTTTCATTGCCGGAATACGATATTTATTTTATTACCTTACTGGCAGCGGGTAACTCGCAGATAGCTGTTGGTTAAATATATTTCATATTACTCGTACTTCTCACGTATTTCCAAAGTACCAACCAAAAAACTGATAAATACTCTAAGTCCCCTAAACTGAAAATTAGAAAAGATTTGAGGGCGTAAAATTGTAGGGTTAGAAGGAAAGGTGGAAAAGAAATTAAAAATTAGACATTACATTGAAGCAATTAAAATATTTTTGATTTTTCGAGTTATTTTTTTCAATGGCGAATGTACGTTTTGGAGTAATATTCATTTGCATTAAAATAATATTTTGCGAATAGGCCTTGTTGCTGCGGATGTTAAGGCATCGGGAAGTAGTTTTTTAAATTTTGGAAAGCATTAGAATTCATTCCATCAAGCGTTTACAAAGGAAAAGGTCATGAAAACAAGATATGCCAGAACGCCCTCGGATGCCTGTTTAATCATGTTTTTGGTGTATAAACCAATTTTGTGTTGAAAAAACGAATCTTCAACCCTTTTATTTCAAAATTCTCTTTCTCGTATTTAATTCGGCTGCTTCAAGTCAACTGGAAGGACATTTTAGATTCAAAGAAAGAAGTTATAACTTACTTCTTACAAAATTCCCTCTCTTTATTACTTTTTTTGGTTTTAGATTTCGTTTTCTTTTTGCTACGGAATCCACTGCCTTTTTTGTATGTTTATTATCACCAGTGAAGACGTTTATGCCGAATATTCAGCTATGTATTTTTGGTGAATCTATATTATCATCCCTCACTTTTTTCTAACTATCAAAAATATTTTCATTAATTACCAGCTTATACCTTCCGGGGAACGAAGTTCCAGTTAAAGTACCTTTCTTTATTTATTTTTATTACTATTATTATTAAAAGAGCCGTTTCAAAGATAGGAAAATATGTCCATAGATAATAGGACTAAATTTACATTAATAGCATGCCACATTTTATTTATTATATACACTTTTAGCAGTATTATTTTTTTGAGGAAATTCAGGGTATCTTAGCCTTCTTCTTGTCCCCCAAATATAACTATTTTCTGAATTATCATCGAATTGATTAGAGTAAGCCACAGCAGAGCAATCATTCGCTAAGTTTGGTTAAAACACGACGAAAACTATCTTAAAGGTTACATAGATACGACGAACAGCACTCGTATTTACGGAGCCATTGCTCAGTTTTGAGAACGTACGTAAGTCAGGATGGAGGTTAAACTTCATTTATCATTTACGTTATCTTTCATTTTATGTATAAACTAAAAAACTTCTGTTTTTAAGTTATTTATTCCCACTCGTACATGATCTAAGCGGAAGTTAGTTTGTAACAATTCCCTCGGCTGTCCACGTAAAAATCAGTGGTGCATTGACCTCTTTAAATTGCATTGGTAACAGAAACGCCTAGCTAAGTATTATTTTTTCTTCTGTTGTAGAAAGACTATCTTTTCGCATAACCAATTACAAAAACCCTTAGTTGGATCATCGTTGCTAAAACCATCCTAATCTGCGAACAATTTGTATCTTAAGTCTAATCTTTTTATATCTAAGGATTTCTATCCTAGGATTCTGAAAGAAATTTGGAGATCTTTTTTTTTATTTTGTCATAATTTTCAACACATGAGGTCTCCCAGCATCGAACCTTCACTTCCACGAGTTACACTTTGCTCTGCAGGATCCAATACGCTGGACGCGTACCGTAATTAGGTTTCCGACAAGGGCGAGGTTCTACCAACGCCCCAATATATAAATGGGTTAGAAAAATGTGCTTTTCCCATCAGCTCAACCTAATAAACCACTTCCACCCAGGTCGTAATGCGCCACTTAGCTGTAGGGCCACTGTAGGGCTTTCCCAGATGGGGAATAAGACATCAACCAACACTGTCGTGCATCTGTGGGCGGAGGAACAAGCAAAGTCATTCAAAGTTCGTGTCTGTAAGAGGTCGATAAACGTAAGGTTACAACCCGCATTCCAATGGGGTGGTAGTAATTTAGTTCATGCTCGCGGAGAGGGCGGTGTGGTTGACACTTATGGCATCATTACCCTCTCAGTTTTAGCATAGTGCAATCTTGGAACAGGTGTCCTAGGGGGCATATCACTTTATAGCGATGCCATTTTCATGCTAGCCTTCCCATGATGATAGTCGGGATATCCGAAAAGTTTTGTGCGTGACGACCCATAATGGCTCAGAAAAAAATCCAATTTAAACAATATACGAGCACTGGCATGTCTAAATTTGCATAGTTATAGGCTTTCGAAACAAGAAAAAATATTTGACGTTCACTGTCATATAAGTGCAATGAAGATATTTCAAGGATAAATGATATTTAGAAATGCAGCACCCTAAATTTCATGCCGTAACTAGTCTCCGTTTTATTAATACTCCCCATTCAACTTATATGCCCTTTCGACTCTCATCGAGATTACTACTGAGAAATCCATTTCGTTTTACTTTACTAAGTTGACCTATTTGTTTTAAATTTTACCCATTAATGCGTGAAGAAACTTGGTAATGGACTGCGAGAAGACTGTGGATCCATATATTGATAGGTGGGACCATATAGTATTTTAATAGATTATATAAAGTGATTTTTACCATGAAATTAGTTGCCTTCGCGTTGCTTCGCCTGGGACGATTACTTACTCTTTTCAAAATTAGATTCGGAATAGTCATAGGTTGTTCGATCGATGGCGTTTTCAATTTCAAAATTTAGTTAAGACTTTACTCAACAACATTTGCGGAACTGAGATTGTGAGAACATGAGAACCTAGTTTAATTTATTATTGATTTTAGCAAGAGTGGTTAGATAATTGATTCTGGATAAGTCGGAGATCTCTAAGTATGATAAAATAGAACAAATAGATGTTTATGACTTGTGAACTCTTAAATTTTGCTGAAATATATTATTGAGTAAATTGGTAATTAAATTGTAAATCATATAGTATGTTTCCAATGCGATAGTTTGAGTTTAAAGATTTTCTTCCTCCGCAACCTTCGGCACACTGTCGAATAACGAATCCGGCGTTTTATGCCGAATAAATAAATACATAAAAGTTGCTTCCAGGAATATTTATAATAGTTATGTTTAAATAGTTTTCATATTTAGATAAAGTCCCGTTGTGTATCCCTTAAATTTTGAATAATCATACCTTACCTGCATTTTAGTTTATGATTTATAATAACTTTGATCTCTTATCTAGCACGGACTGTTGACTCGGCTTTTCATTTCCATGCATCTCACCTGGAACGAAATGAGTGGCGGTGTCTCTCCAAAATGAAAGATAAATATCGCAATAGAAGATTATGCTGATCAATCGAAATCAGGACTCGAGTTTATTTTCAGCTTTAAAGTCGAAGTCTACTGTCAGTTTTCCTGAATCGAAAACGTGCTCTGAAAAATATATGGAATCATTCATCTCTACTCTTCAAAAATTGGTTTTCAAATTATTCTAGGCATGTGGTGGGATGAAAAAGCATTTTGCGACTCTCGCTCGCTCTGTGGACGATCGTTCTTTTATGATTAGCGGTGAAATTAAAAAGAAGGAATCGCCCATTTCGTAAAATTCTTCAGCCTATCTCAAAATTCATGCCTGCTCTTCACTTTTTTTCTTTCTTTGTTTCGTGTGGGACGCAAGAGGAGACGCTCGGTGAGGAAATGGAACAATTAGGCACTCAACGTCGGAACCGTAGGAGGGATATCACTTCACCGATTTTAATGATGCAGAACTGTCGATAGCCGACTCGTCCCAGTTTAAAAATTGAATATCAGATTCCGAATATTTTTTTCGACTCAACTTATGTTATACACTGCCCTAAACGGATTTTAAAAATTGAGCGTTCGAAAACCGAATGCCCGCAGCAAAACTCGAGACCGCACTGCATCCGGTAAGTGGATTCGGATACATTGGATTTTGCATCCGCGAAACTAAGAGCAGACTGCAGTCTTCTGCAGAGTCGAATATTTTCTTTTTTTTTTAACCATCAATCACGTTGACGCGGCGACAATATTTTTCGAGGTGAACGAGCGGGATGCCCCGTGCCAGGCACGCGAGCAAACCTCGGAGTGACCCTCTGCCCTATTTCGGGAAAACTTATCCTATCCGCCGTCCCGTTAAAAAATAAAACATTAAATTCCTTTGAATCTAACTTCCATCCGTTTCCCTCCCGCAGGAAAGGGACATTATTTCTGCCGGACTTTTCTTTTATATATACATCTGTTCGCCTCCGGAGATAGACGTCCGTAAAGACGCGCGTCCGAGACTCTTGGGGAAAAGGAAAAAATAAAGAAAACGGCGGAGGAGAAGCTGTTCTTTCCTTTTCTTCCCAATCCCCCTTTCCGCCGGAGTCCCGGAGCGAAGAGAAATTCCCGGAGGAGATCTGGGACTATTGGGTGAAGTGGGAGGACTGGGGGAGCTCAGGTACAGAATCCCTGGGGTTGGGAACTACTTAACTGTATTGGCAATCATTCCCAGGGCATGTGCGTTGGCCTTAAGAAGGAAATGACCTCCTTTTTGATGTTACGGGCCCGTTGTTCATGATTTTGTCTTTCCTCATGTGTATTTCAATGCTTTCACTGTCATCGAGTACAAAATATTCAATATGTGTGTTTTAGTGTTACGTCTTGTAGTGTAATGGGTTTACCTGTTTCAGGAATGACCCATGCGATAGATTTACACGCATATAAAGGCCGCTTTGTAAAGTATTCCTATTGTTCAGCGAGGGGGTATTGTTTGGTTGTCGTAGTGTATGAGTGTTACAAGTGATGCAATTTATTTTCTACCCGTCTGGATTTAAAAAAATTGTCATCTCCTAATTATTTCCCAACTAGTAATAGAGCATGTTGTGGCTTTTGTGCGTGACCTTTATTCTTTTTTATTTTATTTTTTTGCGCTTCGTTAATCATTTGGTAGAGAATCATGGTTAGTCCAGGACAGGAAATTTATTTTTGGGATGTCCTTTTGTGGTAAGAGCGGATCGTGTTTTTGTCGGATATAGGTACTTTAAGCATGATTACTGCCATTATTTCCAGTGTGTTTATGTGGCTATCGCCATTTGTAAAGCGTTGATAAGTGTTGATTACAAGGTCTATTTCAATAGAATAGAAGAAAAATAAGGTCAGAGTTAAAAGAGATTACGTTCTCTTCATGCTCCGTAAAGCTGCTCATTTTCCTCAAGCGCCATTAACATCCTAGTGCACTTTTCTCCCTTGTGTCCTTCCTCGAAATGCTGAGTTATTTTTCGCTCAAAACACATTGGGCGTGGACATTTGCAAATGTTGGTGCTGTGCCCTCTGCACTGTGATTAACTTTAACGAAATAAATCATCGAAGAGGAGAGGTAGCCGAACATCTGTTTTGTAAATCACTGTGTTTGGCATTGGGACGACATGCGATGTCAACGCAGTGTGATGCAAGTGACATCGTGCAGTTAGGAAGGAGAAGGGGGGGCTTTATCGGGCGTGACAAGACAATATGTGACAAGGGAGACGAGACATCCGTGACGTCCGTTTCCTAAAAAATCGATCGAAATAAAGTGTAATTAATGGAATGACTCACATCTTATTGGTACAAAACTCCGTGAAGCATGGGGATCCCAATAATCGTCATCATCAGTGTCAGATATCCATTTATTTTCAATAAAATGAATGTATCATAAGATATACACAAGAATTTGTTTATCCACTACATTATTTTTTATTATAAAATTTTGGAAAAACTAGTTTGTGCATCTTTTATGATGAATCATTTCCATCAGGTAATGTCCTATAATACCAACAATTAAGGTACTTTGAATCTCTACTCGGCATTGGTCCATTCAGCTAAACTGTACTGTGGAAAAACCATTGCGTGAGACGCGGGAAAATGTACAAAAATCGCGACGTCATTTTGAAGAAGGCTGGGTTAGGATCGCCTCAACAATTCGCGACACCGGGGGGGAGTAAAAGTAGGCCAACGTCGTCGTGACGTCATTTGAGCACGAAGCCTAATGGCCGATTGCAAATTTCGAATTCACTCCACCCTTCCGCGTCCCATATTAGCCATTAGAGCCCCATTAAACTCTCGACCGCCCCGTGAGAATATTAGACCGAACACACTTAAGTCTATACCTTTGCACTCGGGAGGTCCAACGGGCTAGGTTCACGGGTTGGGGGGGTGGGGGTTAGGGGGTAGAGCGGAGGGGAGACCTCTAAGGCGGCCCCAAGAGATGGCGGAAGAAGCGTCCGTTGCTCGGGGCAACCGCGGAAGGATACCTCAT
>LYUA01002206.1:17822-31723 GCA_002093875.1 Calopteryx splendens | reverse complement strand
GCGTATTACAAAACAAGTGTGTTAGATATGCGGTAAGCACTAATGAATAGAAAAAGAAAGGTAACGAGGCTCTCACGAAATAGTAAAGCTAACATGGCTAAGATTTTTAGGTAATTAGGTAACGAGTTAATGACAAGGGACCTAAGCGATGATAAAAGAAAATACAAGCGAAGGAATGGAAAGGGGTGGTAAGGATTACAGGGAGACTTATAGGTAGTTGGAGAATGCAGGTAGGTAGGCCAGATTTTCGGACGATGACGCTTTAATTTTCCAATCAAGCAAGGGATTACGGTCATTATGACACAGGGAAACTAAGAAAAAATTAAAGTAGGAGGGCATAAACTTGAGCAGGTAGAACATTTTATGAAGTGTTTTAGACGAGATAGGCAATGATGTCATGCTTAAAAATAATATTATTAGATAAAGAAGCTTTTAAAAAGGATAAAAATGATGGCAGAGGCCTGAGGAAATGATTTAATACTTGGGAAATGATGAAAATACTTCGAAAAAATATGGAGCGTGATTTCATATGGTTCCGAAGCTTTTTCGTCGAGAAAACCTGAAAATCATAGGTTGAGGCTTTTTAAATGTGGGTGTGGAGTAGTAATAAAATAAGTGAAATGTATGGGGAGGAAAAGGAACAAAGAAGTTGGGGTTTGGTAGGGAAGTAGAGAAGGCTCTAGAAAGAAATCCAAGGAGGCAGGAAAAGTTGTAACTAACCCTGGGGATCTAAAGCTTTCCTTGAGACAATCGTTGCATAACAGCTACTTACCTTTAGGTGACTTACCACGTCTCGGCTGTCTTCTTTGAATAACATATGGAAACACATATATTATCACAATTTCAACAGGTTTTTAAAAATCTGAGCCATAGGTTTATCATAATTCTTTATTTTAGAGTTACATGACCGTGAAGTGCACCTTAGGAAGGAGAGGAGACGGGGTGATTGATGGAAGTGGCATACGAATTCTGGAAAGAGTCGACAGCATTTAACACTCCCAAACCTGGTGATGCAAGTTAATCAACACATCCGGAAAGCTATGAAGGCAATTCAGGAAAATGACCAATATACCTCCTGAATGTAAGCTACAGCCATTGGTGAGAAGACTCTCCGGGGAGATGTTTCGTTAGGGAAAGAATAATATCAGGATCGTGGAGAACCAAAAGATTTGAGAATTTTTTTTATAATTTTCTTCAATTTCTATAACAATTCATTTTAAAAAATAACGAGTGCCCATTTTAAAATCACTGGCAGAGATGTGCATATATATTTGCAAGCAATTTATTAAGGAAAGAGTGAATTATAGGACATGATATTATATTATAATTTTCTTCACTTTCTCTATCAATTCACTTTATAAAATAACGAGTGCCCATTTTTAAAATCACTGGCAGAGATTTGCATATATATTTGCAAGCAATTTATTAAGGAAAGAGTGAATTATAGGACATGATGTGCCTTGCATTTCGTAAACAGAATTAAATTCAAATATATATTTATAATAATGGTACGATAAGCCATGCATCATAAATACCAATCATATGATAAAGAATAAGTCAAATAAATGCGGTAATTATTTAACTGTCATAACTTGTAATATAATTAAAAACTACTAAAGATGAAATAGACACACCAAGTTGACCGAGAGGAGTTACAATGATGATATTATAGCTTAAATATGGTTTCCAAATCAACATAGCATTTATGCGTTGAAGTTCTACGGTAATTGAAGCTAAAAAACGTGAAATGTGGAAACAAAATTCTGGGAAACAGAAAAATATCGATCAATGTCCTTGAACTTCAGGCTAAATGCTATTGAATAGATAATTTAAACTTATGTACTTAAACTGCGTCTTTACTTTCATAATAAACAAAAAATTAATGACCAGAAATGTCGAGAGAGATAAATCATGAATACTAAAATATACTAAATGAATATCCCCTTTAAGGAATGCCATCAAATTTTAACTAATGTTATATTGGGGTTACAGGTCAACATCAAGAAAACAGAGCGAAGCCATGCGGAGAGAAAAAATAAATGATAATTGGTTCTCATTTAAAACATACGAGGAAAAATGAAAAGTTTGAAAAACATGAAGAGATCACTACCACATGGGAGACACTAATGCATCTAATGAAGAGATCACATGAGAGACAATAGTGCATCACTTCATGAGTAAAGAAGAAATCATATTAGAGAAGCACCTTTGGAGGGTTAATTTGTTTACACCAAACGCATTGTGTACCAAATATCGGTACCGAGTACCGGTACTCGGTACCGGTATCGGTACCTTTTACACTGACATTTTCGCATATGTAAGCAAAGTAGGGAAAGAAAAACGAACGAAGAAGTTTTGGGCATAGAGAAGGGGAGGAGAGAAGGTTATTCGGAGAAATCAAAAGAAGGCAGGAAAAGTGGATCCAGGGCGCGCTGAGATGTGATGGAGTTTTGAAGGATGCGATAGAAGGTAGAATGTTGGGTAAGCGTGGGAGAGGGAGGAAAGATTAGGCATGTTGGATGGAATGGTGTCCATCAGAAACCTACCTTAACCGGTAAATTACCAATAAAATAGCAAAATAGCGGGTGACTCCGTTAAAGTCACTGTCACGGCATTTCTCGCAGTTACGTTGCGAGAACAGACTGATGGGAAAAGATAAATCGATACGATCAGGATGTTGTTTATTTTTAAATACGTACAATTGCACATTTTTATTACCACTCATTAACTTTGTGTGACGAAATATTCTCTCCCTGGACATCCAGTGTATCATTAAATTTATCTTTTATAAATTTAATAAGGAGCGCGGTAGTCCAGTGGGTAGAGCGCTGAGCGGTTACCAACCCGAGGGCCCGGGTTAGATACCGGGTGACGCCTCTGGGCACCCTCAGCTTCTCCCAAGCTTTGTACCATTTTCTAGGTTGACAATGTCACCATAAGAAATCACGGGAGATACAGAAAAAGGACTGGCCAACCTACCATTGTGTGAATTTCACATGTGTCTACCCTCATCTACCAACCTACCTTCGGGTTGATTACTGTGATTAATTTAATATTTTGTAAGTGATACTGAATGTTTAACTTTTAAAACGTTTACAAATCAGTTCATTTTTATGGAATTTTACAACTAGTGATAAACTAAATTTGATTGTATATGGTTATAGTATGGTTAAGAATCACCCGTACAGTTAATCATGCAGGAAATGTATAAAACAAAGGCAAAATAAAAATACGTTTTTGCCTGATACAACAATGACGAACTGGAATAAGCCTTCCCAATACCATATTGAAATTAAATGGAAATTTGACTTTCCATTTGTCATTACGCGGAAATGATATAATTAGTAGTAGTCTGCGTAGACGAGGATGGTATGCTTATGTGCCTTTTGGCACCAAGTAATTAGGGCTTAGGAAGATTCCCGGAAGCTGTGAAGGGGGAAAATGAAAAACGGTGTCAGTACGGACTAGCCTGATGGAGCCCAACAGATTTAAGTTAGAAGAACTGGATTCTCTTTTAGTACCCTCCCATAGCTAGGATCTAATGTAAAATGCTCGCTCGGTGTATATTTTGACGAATTAAACGAGACTGAAAATATTAAGTCAAGCGCCGAACCCAAACCCTTCAGCGTGTAAAGCCTTGATGGTAGTCAAACCAATCCGGTTAGCACCAAATCATATTTCAATCCGGTTAGCTTTGCTAAATCATCGGAATGATGAAGGAAGATACGCAATACGGCTACACATAAGTGTGTGGGGTGGGTTTAACAAAAGGAAGGTAGGGATGGAGTTGGATGGAGTTTTGCGACGGTCGGTGGGGAGAGGAGTTTGGTGGAGAGAGCGTTACTTTGGGACGGGGGAGCTCCAGAAGGGGTTGAATGCGAGGGGGAGGAATAGGACGTCGATGGCCGAATGGCAGGGATGAGATTTATCGACAATCAGGCGCGAATTCCAGATTTGCCGAACCAGAATTCTGCAGGTCAAGGCCAAATATATCTATCCCAGATTCGTCTAACGCGAGATGTGATTCGGGATTATTTTCAAAATAAAACGTCGGAGAATGGAGCAAGTAATTTTTTTAAATTCATTCAAAAGGGCTCTTAGACCTCGTTCACTTTTGGATCCATTAAAAAAGCGGAATTTTCATAACAAGTGGAACATTTTAATGGATAATCACACGTCTACGGTGAAATCATGCCTAAAAAGGGAGGAAATACGTCAAGAAACTTCATAGAAATAAACTTGTAAGTAATATCATTAAAGGGATACCTTTTAATATCCATTACCATCCTTCAAAAGGATGAAATATACTTGAAAATGTAAGATAGATAGCCATTGCGTATTAGAAATTTCTCAACATCTTATTACCGACAGATATAAACATGTAAATTTATTCTCTCCATGTAAAGAAGAACCCAAACCTCAGTGAAAGAGGCCAATCTGAACTCCATAGGAATTTAATTTGCTCAGGTACTCATGGAAATTTGAATGCCAATAAGATAAGGACGGCAAAGATCTACCATTTAATTTATTCCCCGGGAGCGCTGACAAAATAAGCGCTATAAAATAATTGAGATAAAAATTGGTCATTTGAAGCAGAAGATCAGATTTGTTGTCTTGTTAAAGAGATTGCAAAAAGAAATAATTGACCAACTTTTTTCAAGCTGCGTGCGTAACACATTTCATTTTTGAATCGATACGGTTTCACGTCCCTCATTCTTTGCCATTTGTCAGAGCAATCAAGAAGATGAATTTGAAGCGATAGTGCTTTCAAGCATAATGATACAGAAAAAGCTTATTGACGGAATGCTGGCGTTCCAAATAAAATTAATTTATTAATTCTGGCAACGAAAAATTACTTAACCAGATCCTATTTTCATAGATGCCCTTTAAGAAAACAATTCAGCTAAATTCTGTTGACGTGTACCAGGTACACGTCAACAGAATTTAGCTGAATTGTTCAGTAGGTACTAGTATTGCTCTGTAGGTACACTGTACCTACAGAGCTTTTCAAGTGAAGTAGGTACCTACTCCGTCCGTGGGACCGGACAAATTTACTTAAAAGCGTAGGTAAATACTGACGCCGTGTCCATCCCAAATATCCGAATCTATCCAGCGGCATAACTAGGGGGCACAGGACACCAAATAAAGATTAGGGGAGGCCAAATCCAGGGAGCACCACTCATTAACAAATTTAATGTATTAAAATCAAATTATTAATTATGACAACGTAAAATTACTGAACCAGCTCATATTTTCAAAGCTGCCTTTGAAAAAAAATACTCAGATTTAAAATTTGCTGTACTAATTAAGTTTATTATTGGGGCACCCAAATCTTAGGAAGGCGGCTCCAGTTATTGCTTGCATGGTGCCCCGACATCCTATCCACGCCGCTGCGTCTATCTTGAAGGGGAAATCACAGATCATCGACTGCCCCTGCAGAGATATATATCATTTACTTGCGTAACTCTACCTTGTAATCTCTTTGAAGTAGGTACTCCTGTCTTCATTGACATTAGACGCTTACGCTAATTGCCTTGTTCTAACGTGCGTCAGCATACAGCTCGAGAGACTCCTTCAGGAGCATGAAGCCTCTTAACCTCGAGGCTGGCGGCATCATCTATCGCCGGAAGACCTGATGATTCCCCTCCGATGAATTCTCATTACCATCTCTGGCATCGGCTGCAGGCATTTCCTCCTCCATCCTCCCGTGCCTGCTGAAGTCTTTCCTCCATCCTGGGAAATAATACCAATTTTATTTCCATTAAATTTAAGCTCAACACTTGAAATTTAATGCTAATAATGAACACATTTCCTACAGAACTAGTTGTGTTATTAAGAATCAAGTAGTATTTTACGGCCAATGTAATTACATAGTATACTCCAAAGACATCACAAGTTTACTTACCCCTATAATTCAAAGGAGATTAATGCCTTAATGAGGCTAGCCTTTAATTCGAGGTTTTACAAATTCAAATTACACGAATACAACAAAATTTTACTAATACATATATACTAATTTCACTTTAATTAAATGGATTAGATTAGTATGAGTAGTTAAAAGACCTGAATAATAATACAGATATACTTCAAAAATGATAAAATTCCCCTGTATAATAATAATTCCTATGTTCATAATTTCTATGAAATATCCCACGCCTTATAACAAAATTCCAGGTATTTTTACCGAATGCTTCGGCAAGTTTTTATATAGGATAGAGACACTTCCCAGAAAGTTTATTGCATTACAGTAATTATTTGTGTATCCCGAACATGTTTATCCACGAAAACACCAGTGTAAACAGTGGGTTGCGCGTCATTCACGAGTCACTTATTCAGCTTGCATCTTTCCAAAATGCTGTAGCAGTAAAAAAATGCGATACAACTAATCACGTTTTTTGGATTTCGCTTAACATGCATATTCCAACTTCTGGTCACGAATAATGGAAAAAATTGTTTTGCAGAATAAACTTATTCACTTCCTGCTTTACTCTTAAAATAAAACGGGAAGTAGCCCGATCAGAGCATACTATTGTATCCCTGCGCAATTGAGTACTTGAAACTGATGTACAGCGCAGATATCTGTGACTTAACACTTAGCTACGCAATTTTCAAGCAAGCATCAAACAGCATTTGTATCACCGTCGCGCCGAGGACAAACAGTCTGTTTCGTCACAATGAGAGTCCAGAGGGATTAATTTGTAATTCCGAAACAGAGGATTTCAATTATTAGTCGCTCCTAAAAAGGAAAAAAAATATGGATAATAATCCTGATTGCGTTCGTGCATCCTGTAGTTCTGCTGCGAGCCTGCATAGATCTCATACTTTGAATATAATTAATACAAGGAATGAATGAATATAATGAATGGGGCACAGGAAGAGAGACATAGAAGTAGATTTTAACTCTAGTGGTAAGCGATGGGTATATTGGCATAAGAAATGTTTCCACGCGACTAACGCCCACTTTTCCCCCAACATCCACGTTGCTCGGCAATTACACGGTTTTCACGACACCCTGATTTCAGTTGAAACAATTCGCTATCTCAATATCTACTCCTCGGCTATACAAATGACCAATAGCAACTTCTATTGCGGAGAGCGACTTCAATTGGAATTGAGTTAAAAACAAAAAAAGATTGGTTTGCTGTTACTACATACACGAAAAACTAACATTTATGCCCACTTTGAAGTTAAATAATTTAATTAACATTTAAATATTCCCATTTCTAGCTATTCAAAGCATAAAGAAATCCAGAAGGAAAATTTAAAAAAGTACATAGTCTTTTAAACATATTGGTAACTGGAAATAAATCTCTTATTGGTGGCTTTTGATTTAAGGGATCCGGAAACCAGTTACGTAAATTTTGCACGAAAGGTAACAATATTGCATATTTCGCTTCAACAGACGACACCGAAGGAAATGTTAAATACGGTTCAGAGTGCGAAAGAATATTTAGGAAGAAAATTCTGTTTAAAAAATACCCTTTGTGGCATCATACTCTCGAGGTATCAGAACTGAATATAAATTTTCGTGGATGTGCCTCCAAGTAATTTGACAATGTCATCAGCAGAAATTAAGCACCGAAATTTAAACTCCATCTCAATAACTTTTCAAAGGTCCTGTCTCTTTCCTTAAAACGGTATTTTAATCCAATAAATAAGGGAAAACCAAACGTTAAAAACTGCAACTATTTGGATCCGACCTAAATGCACAAGTATTTGCATAATAGTTTATCGCACTAATTACATTTATACAGAGTCAACGCGGAGGATTACAAACATCAAATCCTTGATACGTGGCTATGCTCACTTAGTGAGATCAACAATCAAGAAAATCAATTCAATCAAAAAATGTTACCTAAAAATTTGCGGACAAATGGGAAACAACTTCCGATGGATCATGTTGCACGAAGCACAACGCATCCTAAGAGAAGCGGCACCCGTCTGAAATCCCGTTGAACTGATGAATTTTTGTAGACTTTCCCTGCCACCAACAACACCACAGCATTTAACCCGAAGACTGGTTTGATAGACGAGGGCTCCGCTAAAACTAATGCCAACGGGGTATGAAGTTCACACATCAGGGTAGGGGGGCAGTTCCTTTCCCTGTGCAACCTTAGTTTTCCCAGGATGACCTGGTAACCGAAGAATTAAATAGTTTTGGAGAAGTTGAGAGTGCCAAGAAGCGTCACCCAGAACCGTACCCGGGCCCTCCGATTCAAAATCCAAAACCCTACGTAATAGAAAACCACGTCGATTTTACACACTACCAACAGGCTTATAAAGACGATCGGCGTTATTTTTCCATTCCCCCCCTCTTCCAATCTATTTATTTCCACCTGATTCGAGGAGATTATTCTTTTTAACAGACGAAATCACCGGAGGAAAGAAGTCTGCTACCCAAAGAGGCACTCTTTTTAGCGTCGAAATGCAAGGCAGTGAGGGATATTACTATTGGTGAGTAGGTTCATAGACAAAATTTAAGTGGAAGGAGAGATCAGACGTAACATCAATTATTCGTAACCCAACTTATTCATCTACATCTACAAAAATACCACGACCAAAATGCCGCGGGGTATTTTTGTAGATGTAGATGAGAGAAAGTACGGAAGGATGAAATATATTCCCCAGTCAGGAGCCAAATGCGGCGAAGAGGTGAATATCGTTCCTAAGTCTGATGATTCACCCATAGAAGTCCCTTCTTTCGAAAAAGGTTCAAGAGGGGGATTTTCGAATCATTTTCCAATTTCCGGTTGGCTATTAATTAACCATTGACATCCACTCACGTCAGCCGTGTCGCACGTCCGCCTGTCGAGTAGTGTGTGATCTGTTCGCCTAAGGTTGAAAGTGACTTCAAGGACTCTCTTGAAATTTCTGTTTTTAATCCAATGAGTAGAAGATTGAGAAGAGGGCCTCCATACCAAACTAACTTTGGATCTCGTATACCTTGAGGCGAGCGTCAAGGAGAACACGAGAGACACAAAAAGGGCAAAAAATTAACCTACACGGTGAAAAGGTCCTTCCTGAGGACACCCTCAACTTGGTTCTATCATACTATACATTTGACGCGCACCGAGCGAATAACTATTTGCCATTCCTTTCTCAGAACTACCCCGCAACCTTCCTCCTACTTTCCCCTCAGCACGATGTGAAAATTTCAAAGCGAGGACGAACGGCTTCTTACCAGCAACGCATGAACGCTATTCCTGTCCCGTCAAATTCTACTAACTACCCAATTCCCTTCCCGTGGTTGCAGCAAAAAATTTCATTCTACTTGTTCTGAGCCCGTCCCTTATACGCAACAAACCTAAAGCATAAAGTCGGACATAAAGTGGTTCAAAAATGAAACAAGCAATATGGTAATTGGAGGATCACACGATAAAAACAAAGAAAAGTTAGTAAAGGCAACCTTTATGGAAAGGATCCTCCGCATCAGATTGTTCACTTTATGCATAGCGTATTCACGAGAACGAGCAACAAGTATTCAGGAAAGCGAAATGCAATTTTCATGTTTTACACGAACACAATCCAAAGTTACTATGCCACCTAACAAAAGAAACCACAACGAAGTCCTACCTAATCGGGAGGAAGGGCCACCATTGAACACCAGATTTGGATTTTTGAAATGAATCACAAAAATATATTTAACTTGAAAATGACACAAGGAACGAAAAATTCTAATTTTCAGCGTTGAAACGAATACCATCACATACTTAGACTGACGAAATCAGCTGGTCCGGTGATGCTCCACATGCCGGTTGGAAGAAAGAAATAACCCCTGCGGTGCATAATCCCGGGATGAACCTGTACGAAATAATTTATTGCAAACCAATTTAAATGCAAATATTTATTAATCACAGCAACAACAACGTGCTAAAACTACTTAATTCCAGTCGAAGTAAACATAAGACGAAATTGAAAACTCTCAATTAACAGAGGCTATTAAAACATGCTATCTGCTAATACCAAAATACATAAATTTGCAATTCTATAATTTATAAAACAGGAGAACACTTTTCAGACTACATGTTCACCGTTTAAACAACACAAGTGCTTAATAGTATATTTACCAATCTCGTTAGCGTGCACACTATACCCCATACTCAGAAATCACACGGCTACAGCTCCAAAATTACTCGACAAGGCTTCCACGGGAAAACAGCAATTTCAACAAGTTGAATACACGATCTATGAGCAACGCTTTAATTGTCACACTAACAACTCATCTAACTCAGTCATTTGTAATTCAAATAAGAGCGGTTATTTAACATAAAATAAATGAAATAATAAAACTTTACTCACGTTTTACCTCCGAAAAAACTTCAAACACATTCTCCGTCACTTCCTCGAACAGTCTACTCACGGACACCGACCAACTGCAACACTGCGCGCTCCACCTAGACGGGAGAGACGAGCAACTGGAACAAATGAACGACAGAAATCGAAGGAACAAATGACGGCGAGCCCAGCCAGCTGCCGAGAATGAAGAATTGGGAGTGCCTGCAAGCTGTAGGGGTTAAACAGATAAGGGGTGTCGGTGAGGAGAGGAGAAGGGGGAAAGGGTACAATGCGAAGGCTTCCTTGCATTGAGGGAGGTGTCCCTGGTCTTGAACTAGTCGAACGGGTTCGTGCGACGTGCGATTCGAGTCAACCAGCCCAACAGTTCAAAGCTCCAAAGAAAACACGAACAGCGGCTGAGTCACTCGTTGCTCGAGTTCAGTCCTCCGCCTGTCTTGACTTCCAATACCCCAGGTAGTTATGTTCCGAGAGCTTGTCTTGAAGTCATCATTGGATTCACGACGGTTTAATCTAACAAGCATTCCTCGCCTAGGTACTATCAAGGCAGCGAATGCCCTGCACCGACTGGCTCCCGACGGGTGAAAGAATGTAATATTGGCATCTGAAAGCACTCCCCTCCCTTACGAGGAAGGGAAGGGGTGGAATGGCTTAGGTAGTGCAGAGGTACCTGACGAAGCTTACTTTAACGAAGCTAGAGAGTTATAACTTCTTGCTAGGTTGACCAAATATGCAGCTTTCGACTTAATATAAATGAAATGTTTAAAAACAATACAATGGTTTGCTAGGGCATGCGAAATGCTCCTGGGCACTTCGGAAATAAAACCGAAACCTTTCAGCATAAAATTCTGAAACGACAAGCTGGAAAGAAATTTCATTTTAAATTTTTCAGAAAATAAACAGTTTACGAAGTATTACTTATATAAGAAAAATATGGCACTGAAACGGTACACGTTGGCCAATTGAATTAGCTGAAAACCGAATTTAAATTTAAATTGTACGATAAGGCGTTCTGCTGATTAAGTTTATATGAGCAATAATCACCAAATTGGTGATTCAATACACACACACGAAAGTGCACATTAATCTTCAATGTTAATGGATGTAATTTTGCGATTAATCGATGATCACGCGACTCGCATATTATTCTTTTTCTGGCCAGTTGGGGTGAGGCGTCACTTTAACGCCGTCGTTGAATTGATCTAGTCGTGGAGGACACACGAATACCTATCCGTTTACCGTCCGAATTTAAAACTATCCGTAGCGAATCGCCAGCTGTACTCTGCGGTCTTTTATTTTATCACTAGTGTCGACCACCGGCGGTTACAAGCTCCGAAGAAATATATTTTTCATGCGTTAGGCCATGCGTCTATGGTGTGCGCTAAAGTGGGGGGGGAGATGGCTGGAGTTAGGTACGCTGTAAACAACTAACTCGGGAAGTGGAGTACTTCGCAACTAACGTCTGCGTGCTATTTGCAGCGCGGGCAGCTCTCGTTCAGTGACCCAGAAGTTACACACTGTCTAGTCTCCATACCAGTCGGAAGTGCACGCTGCCCTCGTCGATGCATCCTTGACGACGCGAATCGGCTGTATCCCGTACGCGCCAGCTCATTCATCGCGTGACGAGAGCGTTTCCAGCGATTGCAGGCGCATCGAGTGACTCCGATAGATCACTGAAAACTTCCTGCTCGGATACAGTTGCTCTGTCCCTTATTAAAAGGTGTCAATAAAAATCACCACGCTTGTCGCACCTAAAATTTAACTAAGGGACATGGTTACTTTAAGCTAGAATTTGATTATCTTTTAAGCATTTATTTCACACGTAGGCTTCAGGAATAAAATTCCCATTACTTATATTCTTACGCGAGAACTTATGCAAATGCTTTCGCACGAAAATTTTCTATTCGTATCCAGCGAATAATCCACCGAGAGCCAAAAAAAAAAGAAAAAAATTCCGAATCGCATCAGAAAAAAAATCCAGGATTGCCATTGAGAGAGATCTTAGCTGTTCGGAAAGAAATTCTCTGAGAATTAATTGCGTCCCGTGGAGTGGATGAGTGCCTACCGCGCCTCTTAGCCAAAAATCCTGGCAAACAAGGAATGATAATGCGTCGCTTGGTTATGGACCACACCCCCAACAATGTTATCCGCGAGGCGTTCGGGGGAAAGGGGTGGAGGGGAAAGAATGGAGTTATTTTTTTTCCGAGGCTTACACGTTACGGGGAGAGAGGGGGAGTGAAGGAGGGAGGGAGGGGGGGTGGGTCTTACTTCCCCCTCATTCTTATGCAAAGACCATTATGTGCGCTCATATTATCCCCCTCTCTCCCCATCTCCCCCTCACACCGTCTGCACCTGCTCATGCTGATTCCCGCCCACTTCAAGACGACGATCCTCGAGACGGTAATGGGAGCTGGAGTTCGGAGATGGGTTGTGGGGGGGGCGGTGGGTTGGGGAGGGAGGGAGGAAGTTGGGAGGGGGGCCTCTCCCCGCCCTTCCCTCCCACGGGAGAGCGATGCCTCAAGAGGCAGGGGGATAATGGAAATTCGTGAGGCGCCGCGACGTGAGTCCCATGGAATGGGCTCATCGACGCTCAAATTTCATCACCCATACTTTAGCCGAGTTAATTTTCGATCCAGTGCCGCGTGAACTATGGTAAAATTTTGGGCTGTTGAAATTATAATTCAATATCATTGCTCATATCCGCCCGTGCGGGTCTTTTTTTCTCAGTGCCTGGGGTGAATGCGTGGCCCGAACACTCACGGAAAATGATGGAAACTCTTTTGCAATAGTTTTTTCCACAATTTTTTCTCCGCTATGCACTCTTGCTCATATTTGAATAGGATACGACCTAAACAGGTGGCCGTAAGTCGAGAGCTTTACTTTATTCGAGTACTGAAGAAGGCAGTTAGACCGCCGAAACGTACACAGATATTTATGTGCACACTCGACCCCTTAAAACGGTAAAGCAGCAATATATATGAGGACTATAGGACAATAAATTTGGTTTTTTCACGCAGCATATGTAGTACTTAGGATCATTAATAGGGAAATGGAGAAGAAGGCAAACGACTACTTGGGAGAGGATAAGTTTGGGCTTAGGAATGGTACATAATGGTAACGATAAATAGCAGTAATGAGGTCACTGATGGAAGGGATCAAATATCATAAACATGGTATATTTATTTGATTCGTGGATTTCTAAAAGCCGTTTGACTGAATAAATATGGAACAACAAATTAACTTACTACAGAAGATAGGAGTAGTCTGCATGGATACGAGATATCTGAAACATGCTCAGGTGCGGATGGAGAGACAGGGTGGGCAGTGTTAGGCAGGGAGATAAGACAGGGTTGTTCGTTATCACCCGTGCTTTTCAACGTATACGTGGAGAAAATGGTAAGGGAGGAAAGGGAAGGATTAGAGATGGGTGTTTAAATAGGTGGTGGACTGATCATGTCAGTCAGATATGCAGACGATCAAGTTTTCAGTTAGGCAATCAACCATGACCAATTATAGTCATTACTGAATGCTCTACAGAGCAACCGTGATAGGATACAATCACAGTAATCCACCCGAAGGTCGGTTTGGTAGGTGAGGGCAGAGCTCAC
>LYUA01002203.1:322955-334231 GCA_002093875.1 Calopteryx splendens | reverse complement strand
TTGTAAGTTTAGACAGCTACTTAAAACATTACTAAATGGTGATAGTAAAAATATAAATATTCGGGCTCGGCGTACGTAATGAGGAATTAATGTCATTTCCTTCATAGCACAATGAAACTGATTGCATTACTCTTTTAAGACCTTAGCAAGGGTAGGAATTCATCGTCTTACGTAAAATGTGATGATGCATATTTTAATCAGGTACTCATACTGATTATTCGTGTCTAACATAGTTATTATAAATAAACATTTTTGGAAAGCTGTGAACTTTAGCGGATTATTTGACTGTTCATTTTAAGTTTATGATAGTATTTTGCCACTCTAGGCTCCACTCTAGGCACTCTTAAAATCTCTTTTAAACAACTCAGGCAGTTCTCCAACTCTTGGTAGAAGAATACGCACTGTCATTGAATTTTTACACGTCATATTTATTTGCATTGACCAGATCTGGAATGCCGATGAGAAATTAACGTCAATCCCAGAGTTACGTATCTAAAACTTCAGCTTTCCTCGGGTTAAGGCTCGCGCTATGGTCAGCAAATTCATCATCCATTCCTCGATATTGAAATTAGTTTAATAAAATATTTTAACAGTTATGAACTTTCAGGAGGTAACTAATATTAATTAACGGCTTCTTCGGAGGTTTTTTTATTGCTTTTAAAATAAAGCACGGAGTGTGAGTGTTTTTTTCTTTTTTTTTATTTATGAACTCTATTTTGATAAATGAAAATATTTTTTGATAATGCTTATTGAACTTCTACTTCTTGAAGAAGCTTCAATACTTCTACAAACATAGTTGCCACCATAAATAAAGATGCATTACACAGACACAGAGTAGTCAATTGAATACTTGACACAACAAAAGATACTCCGCCGTTACAAATACAAATGTTCTGTTTATGCATCATACACATATATTAGTTCCACCGATGCACAATGTTTCCTCTCACTTTCCTTACAGTTAGGCTCATCAGAAAAAAAAATGATAGTCCAGCTAAGCCACGTTATGTGGCATGTCAGCTGGTGTCATCTATATCCATACAATGCTCCAAAGTTACAATTACATTACAATTACAACCCTTTACATTGGGTACACGAATGCATCTGTGATCATCCTACACCCAATATTCACCTTCAACACTACCTCAGCTTCACAATTTCTATATTTCCACATCTATACGTCATTACATTTCCAACAACCACCTTTTTTTATTTCCCTTTTCACTTCACTTAGTGTATTTAATATTTTCAAATTTTTAGGCAACTCATTAAATATTATTAGTACTATCACTTTCAAATTTCTCTTCCCATGTATTTTATAACATTTTTTAACATTAAATTTTATTCAATCCCTTAATGCTAAATTACTTTTTGTGATATCCTGGGTTTTTTACTAAAATAATTGTTTGTGATAACCACATATTTATATAATTTATTCACTGGTAGGATACTCAAGTATTTAAAAATATCTTCTTCGTTGAAATTAAATTCAATCCCTATTTTTGCTTCAACCATTTTCTTCAAAAATTTTCTTTGTTTATTTCTTAATAAAGCTTTATTAGTCTTACCGCTGGCACCCCACACAGTGATACCATATCTAAGGATGCTTTCAATTAATACAAAGTAAAATCCTTTGTTTATGGAACTGTAATTTTACAAATTGGGAGTAAAAATCCCTTAAAGCATTAAAAGGTGCTCATCTTACTTTTTTTAGGTGATTTTGGCCAAATTTATATCTATCTACGTACCACACTTCAATTTTCTATCACGATTCGAGATTCATTGAACAAAAGTGATCCAATTCCCTTAAGGAGGCGTGACAGACCCACTAAAACGCGGTCAGTGGGGAATAAATGGAAAAAAAAGTTAAGCTTTCGAAAAGTGAAAATGTCAAACCCTTGTAATTAATGCAAGTACGTAATAAAAAAATCAAATGAGGAAACCTCAAAAGGAAAGGAACATTTTTTTTCATAACAACCCCTTCAATTCAATAGTTACACCTTTTACTACTTTCTCAGTCGGCGTTGACCAATGATCTACTTATGGGCATACATTCAATTTTCTAACTCGACACGAAGTACCAAAGAGGCGTGAAAAACAGTAATTAGGAAATGTAGATTCATGATAGCTTCACCTAAAATCTTCATTCAGATTTTGCTTATTTATCTAGAAACTGTTCTTGGCTAAATGATTAATTTTCTGTTCCCTTAAGTTTTATGTAAATAAAGGAATTCTATAACATGCATTCTCAAAATCGTAAATTGCCGAAAAGTCCAATTAGAGTTAATAAAACATATGCGAAAAATATTTTTGCAATATCTTTAATTTTTTTAGTATTTAAAATTCTTCAAATAATTAAGCAGCAGATTTTAACTTGTTGTAGGTTTAATAGGGACATTTTAAACGATAGGTTTCGCCTTAGGTGAATATTTGACATTATATTGGTAAAAATGTAATGAAACATTTTCAATTTTTTGCTTAAGTTAAAATAAATGGAACCCACAGCCCCGAAATAAATTTGGTATGGAAGTGAACTGTTTATCGTTTAACCATCAGAAGATACTATCTAACAATAAATTGATTCTTACCTCCAATGCAATTGAGATCATATTTACCATATTTGCTGAGATATCTTTCTCCTAATTTTATGCTTGGTTTGATTCAAATAGATATACATCCGAACACAGTATACTATGCATCAGATACTCTCTGGTGACATTAAGAATATGTTATCAGTGCTTCCCTTGCGAATTACATTTTGAGTTTACGGATATGAACCATAAGTTTTTATTTCATAAATTTTCCTAAGTAACTTTCATATGCCTGTAACCTGTAAAGTTCAAAAATTAATTTCCTAAATTCTCTTATGTTACTGTTAAAGCTAGCATTTTTTTCTTTTCGCTGTTATTTTAATGAAAACGTTCCATAGAATTTGAAGTTGTGACTCCCAATGTGTAACTATGTCTCTTACATGCAATGAAATTCTCTAAACTGACCAAAAATAAGTGGTAGTGTTTTCAATGGCCTTTTATGAAATTTCAAGGACTTTTCGCATCCTATACTAAATAGTAAGTTATTTCACAGCTTAAACAATCAGCTAATTGCGATTAGCAGATATATTATTTGATAAGACAATTCAGTCCCCTGATATCGATTGTTGCAATTAATTTTGGTTTTTGGCATGCTGGTTGGTACTATCTCACCGGCATTTCGCGCGTCTCGTCTTGAGGCATATTTATCTTAGTCTAATCACAAGGTCGCATTATAAACGAACCATGCAAACGTTATGGCTATGTGACCTTATTTGCCAATTTAAAAAAAATCACAATCTCTTAAATGGCTACTGGCCTCAACATTAAAAGTTTTCATAAGCAATTTAGCAAGTTATGAAACAATTGATACGTATTTCAGTCCCACTCCGAAGAAAAGAAAAGAAGCTATTTAGGTATTAAAATGGGAGATAATAAAAGTTTAAATTTCTAAGCTTGAAATTTCACTTACGTTAACCTTCCCGTCAATAATTATTTATTTGTATCACCATATTGCCATTACAACTGACCCAATCCTATGGCGAGCGAAAGTCACTCATGGAGCCTAATTGAGTCCGTTCCCTTCCATGTACCTCTTGCAGTTTATAAGAAAGTTGGAGTGCCAGAAAAGGGGTTTAGTTGGAAGTATTCAAGAAAATCACATGGACATGGTTACGAGACACTCATTTCACTAACCAAATGCTCCAACCAAAGAGCTTTATATATAAAAGTATTACATTATTACTAAAATCCCGGATTTAATGAGTAAAACAAGTCCTCAGCCGGGAAGTTTTATCTTTATAAATTTCCAAACTCATCACTTTAATCACTCTACATCAAATGTGTCGGCTTTCGAAAACTAACTCTCCCAGTTTTCTTAGCAGTACAGAAACCCATCAAAAATCTGTAGTTGTGAAACCGTAACTGAACAATTTAATGCATTCTATCCTTCATGTGGTCTCCGTTAAATCTTTATTTTTTACCCCACTGGAGCGAGAGACGCAGATGACCGCTAACACTCACACCCAAACGCCGGGAAATGCTTCACGCTAAGCGACACCACTCAATTCGAATGGCAGCAGCCATCTAGTAGGATTTTGACATGAGTTGAAAGCAGAACGCCCTTTGATCTAAAAAAATCGGCCCGATAAAGTTTACAACCAAGTTCAAACGCAAAATGCCGTTGCGACCACCAGCTAAATGAACCTGCCAGAGCGCGCGTGCTCTCCTGGAAAATATATATTTTTTAATGACAATTGTGGACGGAATATCTTTGAAACAATACCTATCGGGTGGCTGATCAAACCTAGGAAAAAAAACAAGCGTTGGAAGTGATGGCTCGGAAAACCTTTATACACGTTACGACCAGTGATAGGGTATTTTAAAGCTACGGGATACAAGGCGGCCTGTGAATGTTTCGCGGATATACTAAATATTTCAGAACTCTTCCTCGCACTAGTTGGTCTTGAGCTTGGAGACTGAGCAAAATTCATGATTTCAGGAGTGAAAACAGGAAGTAAAACATGAACATTTTTCTATTATATTTTGTACTTTTAGCCTGTAGCACCGGCATAAGCCAATATTAGTGGGAACTTTGTTCCTGAGAAAAGGATTAACCATACCATGCACCTTGAAAAATAAATATTTTCTCACAAAACGGGTAATTTATTTTTTTGTGACGTGAACCTGGATAACCACAGTTGAAATTATTTGACATGTGTCGAAGAAGCTGGTAGCGTGTGTAGAAATGGTTTTTGTTAACTAAATGCGAGAGAGCCATATGAGAAATTTTAAAAAAATATACCAGGTATATCAAGCATCTTCTCCCTGAAAATCTATAAATTTCCAATTTCCATTATTCTTCTTCCTTCACGTTACGTTTCTAAGAATTGTTTTTTTTAACCCTAATTACAAAGCAAAAATATTCTAAAGCTCCCAACTGCACAGTCTTTTTCTTCTTGATGCGTGAAATATCATAGATGAGAATGAAATATTTTTATATGAGCACAAACCATTCACCCCTTAGGCATGGGTTTTCATGGGTGTTTGCTTCAAATTTTGTCCAAAACAAACGTTTTACCGCTTCAATTCGCATAACCGACCCTATTAATAGCCCTTTTCCAGTTTCCGGTCACCATGATTCATTCATGTCTTTTTTTTCCTTCATTATCTCCTTATCTTGACTGCCTGGTTATATCGTGCCGTAGTTCTCTCCCTTTCCAAATTTCCTTTTTCAATTCATGCTATTACGTTTTATCTTCCCCATTCAGAGATTAGATCGTTTTCAACCCTGTTTTTGCTATCTGCCCTTCAAGGACATTAATGAAAGTGAATATTAATAATTAGGAATCAAATCTCATAGTTCCACCTTCATCAATCATTTTCCGCTACGTCTCATGAATAGGTCGGTTCTTATGAAAGCGTTACAAGCAAATCATTCAATCATCCCTTTTTATTTTTGGCAAACGTTTTTCTGTTTCAAATTTTTTCGTTACTTTTTTATTCTCTCTGGAAACTATGCTTCCAAAAAGCCATTATTTTTCACCAATTAACGTAGATGTCTAACGCATCCCCTAATAACTACTACTACTGTTAACGTTATAATGATATATACAACGCTTTAATAGGTGTTTAAGTGTTCAAAGATTATTTTATAGTCTATTATTAAAATTTTCAGTCATGCATGACTCTTTTTGATGAAAAGGTTTGAAAAGAATGGACTGAATAGTTACTCAAATAAATTTGTTAATAAATTCAGAATATACTATCCCAAAAAAAATTATCACTGGTACCACAGGTTTGCCGGATTAACGGAACCTTCAGATAATTTTTCCGTCAAGTTCCGAAGTTTTTACTAAAATTTAATATTTAATTATTTTCTAACAAAATTCACCAAACACGTTTGAAATAAGAAGATATCAAATAAGTCAATTGACATTGAAATCAGTGGCACAAGTCAGACGAAGCTCAATATTTGCTGCAGATGTTTCTGGTTGTACATATCCCCGGACTGCTACGATGGCCACACTCTACGGGAGTAGGCAGTTTGGTTTTCTTTAAATTTCCCTCGTCCAGTTTCACACCGAGTTGTGTTGGCGAATAAAATGCCGTGAAATTTGGTACACTCACAGCCTGTATTTATTTAATAACAGACTTGACGAATGCCACCACCTGGCAGCGAGCATCCGGCCTGCGAATGTGAAAGTCAAATATGCAAATAATTCTCGTTTTCTTCCGCAAATTCATTTTTTCCCTTATCTCTCCTCTCTCGTCTTTCGCTCCCATACTTTACTCGTTCATCATCTGCCCTCAGCCAAACAGCCATTCCATTCGCAGTGCTCCGTGTTGCTTTTCTCCTGCACTCTCATTTCATCCTCTTCCTCGTTTTGACTCGTGCAAGAATCCTATAAATATTACCCGACCCAAATTTGATTTGAACAAAGCTAACATATTTCCTAAAATAGAAACACATGTCCGTATTTCAAGTGACATTGACTATGGAAAAAATTTTCGTTATGAAACAGATATTTTCGGGATGCGATCGATTACTCCATAGCCATATACATGAGGATGCCGAAGTGTAAGTAAGATTGAAGTGTACCTATTCGCCGTGTTGATTATAACATGGAGTTGGAGTATGTTGAGAATAATATTTACTATATGGTTGGAATCAGTGAAAATTCAATAGGGGAAGGGGAATTGAGTCACGCAAATTCCACTGGACGGGCCCATTCTAAGCAAATGTCGACAGAATTTCAGTCTATTATATGAGAAATCAATGTCCATTTACTATCTGTTACAGCCAAATCGTTGGTTGATGCCATAGAAGAAAATGATCAGTAATATTACCATTCTGGGTCAACAATTGACCGATATTAAGTAAATCTTTTGTTTTAGTATGAGCCAAAACGGTTCCATGCGGTTAGTTATTGTAAAATGTTTCGTTTTGGTGAAAAAACAATATTGCTTTTTATTTATCATATTATTTATACCTTTTATTCTGAGGTTCATATGTACTGGTAGTGGTCTGGTCTGCACTGGTTTTGTGACTTAGTCACAAATGACTACCTTTATGACTACCTATTCGAAATTTAAAAAAATGATTTAACATATTGTTGGCTGTTCTGTAAGGGGATGATAATTTTATTTTTCCGAACGTCAGTAAGAAATTTCCAGAAAATTTAAAATTTATACAGCATTTTATGTTTCGTGGGAACAATTAAGTCACGTAAACTTTGAGCATTACTCTTGGTTTTTCTCTTAAACATTTCTCCAGTAATTCATATTTTATCTATTTTTTTACTTAATGTACCTAAACGTAGTTTAATGTAAAATAAAATATCGAACTGTAAGCTTGCAATAGTAATTTGAGCACTCAACAGTGATTTCAGGCACTTGACCATGGTGGTTAAACTCGGTTGTACAATACGAAAAAATATTAGAAACTTATATTTTGTCCTTTTTAAAATGATAACGACTGAGGAAAACCGGATAGTTCCTTTGCTTTTGTTACATAATAGTTCACAACTTACCAGTTCCAATTTTTCTGTGATTCGAAGATGCACGGAGCTATTACTTTAATTATAATAATATTCTTAAGTTTGAGACACACTTCATTGATTTATAACGACGGCGACCATTCTATTGTCATTATATATTTTCAGAGATGGAGTGTGTTTTAAAAAATTGAATAACATAATTCCCAGCGGAATTGAGCAATGTGTTTTCAACGATAAAACACGAAAATATTAATCCTGTGCCTTAAAGCTAGACGTTAACAATATTTTAGTAATACTTTAAAACAGAGGGTAGGTATTTTCTAGCTATTTTCATAGTTTTTTTTGGAATATTTTTCAACTAGAGGGCATTAATCACAGTTAGTCACCTCAAATACCACAAAAAATTTCTTTTATAAAATTATATTGAATAACTCGTACACGTTTTCATCCATTACTTCATCACTCAATATTCCCAGCTTATAATATTTTAAAACATCCCATGTGCTTTATTTATACGAGTTTTGTTGTCCTACAGTTATTTACTCTACATTTATTATCTAAACACTGTACCCTCTTTTTCAAAATAAAGCGCAATATGCCGTCTTTCTAAGAATGAATATTCTTGATCAAACATTTCTTTTCTCTATATAGACTTTTTTCGACATCTGGTGTTCTCTGCTATTACATTACATCCAGAAAAAAATAATTTTATAGCCAACTATATTGAAAGTGTACTCAAAACATGCGATCGCTAAGTTTTTTTAGTGATTTAAGTGAGTAATAATATAAATTTTTAGTTTAATTCACAAAATCTCCTGTCATCATGGTTTTTAGGTCATAAAAATCCCAGGATTCTTGCTCTGGAATAATAATACAAGTAGGAATGTCTGATGTAAAAACCCTCTGCACTCTCGGACTACTTGGCACCTTTTCCTAGAAAAGCTGGATTATGAAACAGCAGGTTCCTCTGTGTCTGCTGTAGTCTCATTCACCTAGCAAAAAACAGTCTGTTGAAATCGGGAGCTTACTCTGGCATTCTAGTCGGATCACAAGTCTTTCCTATTTAGTTTTTTATTGCAGGAAACTACCATGTAGGAGTACCATTTGACCGGAAGTATTCCCTTCTCTAGGACCTAGTAGTTTCCTTAATGCAATTCAAAATGCCAATTCACTTACTTTCTCGGAAAGCATTTTTCCTTTCTATAACGGCACCCAAAATTTTGCTACCCCTGAATAGCTTTTCCTTTTTTGTCTATTTCCTACCTTCCAAGCCAACTCCTCTTCCCATACTACATCCAGCAAGTCCTCCGTTACCTTTCTCTTAGTCCATATGCCATTACCCATTCTCGCTAAGTTTTTCTTCTAACCTCAAAGATCGTGTTTTAAAATCATGCGTGAAACAATTGTGTATTCTATATTCAAAATTGTGTAGGTACGGTAAACGTGTCCCAGTACTATGAGCCATTCTCTCTATGAATGCCATCATTGTCAATGAATTATTTTCTTTGTCATAGCTTTATGCCGATTTTGAAAAATATCTATCTACTAGTTCATGGATTTAAATACGATTGTCTAATATAATGTTGCCCAAATTATGGCCTGGTGGCTTGATCGGGCCCTCAAAACACGGCCCGCGAAAGGCTGCGAGAAATTGAATGCATGCATAAAACTGTAAAATGATGTAGGCTAATATTATATTCTACTCTTGGGAAATTATTGATAAATTTATAAAAAGGAAGAAAAGTAAACAATATATTATTAATATAAGAGTAATTCAAAAATGGCAGTTGATAATTTTATGCGTGAAAGTCACGATGAATCCTTTTTGACGCTCCCCGAAGATTCTGAAAGCTCTAATGCGTTCCACAGTACCAAGGCTTGAGCAATACTATTTTAATCTAGGGATGACCTATATTACTGTTGATCCTAATCGTTAGAGCTTGAGGATCTCATTTCATTTATTCCCTTCCTACGACTTATCCTTAATATATATGATATTAAAAAATGGCTAGTAATATAAAACAAGTAATTTTAAAAATAACTGCAGTCGAAGAATGTTAAATATTTCCCTCGTGCATTTTATTTTGTATAGTAAATACATCAATAAAAGTTACAATGAATTTAAAACCTAAGATTCATCAATGTTTAAATGAAATTATCAAGTTGGTATTTTATAGACTGGATGTTTTAGCACAGCTTTTTAAATTTTAATAAATGTCTTAATGTATTCAAAAAGTTTAATGCTGTAAAACAATTTTTGGCAGAGGAATATTCTTCGAGTTCATTCCACTTACCGATTGTACAAATTCCTGGCCGAGCGTCGTCATTTCCAGAAGGATAAAACATGGAAGGCAGGTGCATCTACTACTCTCCTCTAGTTCGTTGGAATCTGTTGTGGAAATATTCGAGCCCACTTTTTTCTTTATATGGGATATTTGTTCCCCCCACAAACTTTTCCACTCTTAGATTTTCTGTAGTTTTTCCAGATATCACCGGCGTGCGTACTAAACCGATAAAAACTTTCACTCCCTCGGAATCCGTCCGAATTGGGAGGTTTTTCCCATATTTGCTTTCGTGGTTTAAGGAAGTCCGCGCGCCAAATTAGGCAGATTCGCTCCATAAATAAATGGACCGGGGACACGAATTCGGGAAGGATATGTGTATAAGGAAATCAACGCACACCCCCTCCCCTTCCCCATCCTCTCTCCTTCCTTCCTCAGCCATCAAGTTTTCCTTTCCCTTCTTGTCTTCCCTGTTCGTCCGGGAATCCAAAATCCCAGCCCTCCCCTCCTCCGCCTCCCCCATCGTTTCCACGCCAATCTCACCACTCGTACCCACCCCTCCTACCCACCCCCACACAACTCCCCTCTCTGTTCATGTTTGCTCGCCATCAACTCCCTCCCAGAGACACCACTCTACGCGTCCTCCCAAAATGGATGAAGGGGCAATCGAATCGATATCGATCGTTTGAATCGATATAAAAAATCGATTCATTCGATTGGATTGTCAGCGTCTTTGATGTCTTCCATTGCAGAATCTGTTGCAAAATCAGGGAGGGATTCTAGGACGGAAAGAGAGGAACAATTGTCGAAAGGTAGGTCATGGAAAGCGTTAAGTGTAGGGATAGGAATGGTGGACAAGGATGCGGATTTGGTTTGAAAAGTGGTAATTGTTAATGCGTAGGTGAGAGAAATTGTGCTTGCCCCTTTAAAGGGGGGGGGAAAAGAATGAAAAGGAGAAGGAAGATGACATTGTAGACTGATGTTTCTGTGGGAGTGGAGTAAACAAGTGATGCATGAGAAATTAAGAAGGAGATGTGGATCGGATAAGAGAGCATGTTACTTTACTGCGGGGCCGGTGGAAGGGCGAAGGTCTGTGGAAGGAGGTGTCTGCCCCACTGCCTTCAACCCCTTGTCCATTAATAATTCTCCATCTTATAGAAAAGCTACGATTTCCTTAATCGTTCAAATTATGCCTCAATTCTCGCATTGCAAACGTACTAATGGCCACGGTTGACGTCACTTTTATTTAGTAGGTATTACCTTCATTGATTTTTCGTAATTATTCGCCACAGCTACCCATAAAAATAAAATTCAATTTAAAAATCAGTTTTAACTGCTGAAAGTACTTTAGAGAGTGAATAATACGGTGATGATCAATTTGTTTTATTACGATGCTATAATTTTCTGGTGCCTTATAGAGCAAAATATATTTCCAACCTAAAAGATATTGGGAATAGTAATATTCC
>LYUA01002203.1:183018-194751 GCA_002093875.1 Calopteryx splendens | reverse complement strand
ATATATATATATATATATATATATATATATATATATATATATATGCCTATGCTGCTCATCTGAGGGCCCGGGTTCGATTCCCGGTGATGCCTCTTGACACCCTCATACCAAACCGACCTTCGGGTTGAGTACTGTGATTTTTTTGTGCATGATGTGTGTGAGTTGACAATATTCTTACCATGGATAATGGGATGGAATGATAATCCAATAAAATATTGTCGTGAGATACGAGTTTATGGTAAAAGGCAGGTGTTTCTGAATTCATGGTACTAACATAAGCTCAAAATCGTGGGTGAGAAAGATAATAATGAGGTTCGGATAGGGGTATACCTTAGACAACCCGACGAAATTGGAAAATAAGGCATGGAACACTAATGAGAGAAAGGCCGAGACAAAAATTGGGGAGCTTGGTTGCGGGGAGGGGGCAAAGGGAGACGAGAGTTAGGGAGGGTGAGGGTTGAATGTGGGAAGTGGGATCACGTAGAGATAAGGGGTTCCTTTTTTGAGGAAGTGGGCGCTGTAATTAATGAATTTATAAATGTTTAAATAGAACGGAAATACATTTTCGGACCTAAATCCCGTTGAAAATGAATGGAGCTCATGAATAATAGAATTTGATTTCAGCATCCGTTCAGGTGGTCCGATTGCAAATTTCCAGAATGACGCATTTGCAAGGTTTAATGGGTAATTTTAAAAAATATCGCTTTAATGAAGTGGGAGATTACTTGGAATGAACTAAAAGAAGGTAAAAATAATGACGGAAAATCTATAGCAATCTCGAATTATTACTGATATGTTTAACTTATTAATTAATCGAATATAATAAACCTCTTTATGCTTATAGTTTTAAGATATGCATTACTATTTTTTAATTTTCCTATCATTAACTAGAACAAGGTTTATCTAAAGGTTGATTGTCGTTTGCTTGACCATAGTACTAATTTGTCATATAACCGGTTTTTTTTCGCAGCAGAAGGAATTTATTGGAATTTCCATGGATACTCTTAATTCTATATTATTTATTTTCTTACAATGTTTATTTACTGATGTTTTTGACCACATATGGCGTAAAATTACTGTGCACTTTCCAAAAATAAATCATGACAGCAGTTGATATAATTTACTACGTCTATTATAAAGTAACAGTTATGTAGAGAAACATTGTAAATGACGAAATGAAATAATATTATATAATGTCATGTATTCTTGAAATGTTTCCACAAATAAAAGCGTGAAACTATCATTTATATAAAAAAATAAACAAAATACATGTTGTTATCTCTAGTTCAATGCTCATTCACCTCATTACTAGTTTAGACCGATTAAGAAACTGTTCTCTTCTTATAATATTTCGTGCTCATAGCTGGTTGCTAACAGATAAAATATAGACGGCTCCAGGAAACTTATCCAACCGAATCTTCATCTCTGTAAAACCATGTAAAACGAATTAATGACTATTTTTTCGATTTTTACTGATATTTGCTTTTCCTAGAGGTGGCAGAGTGTAAAGAAATATGGTGATTTGGGTAGGTGTAAAATCCAAATTCAGTCCATAAATCGCCTTTTTTAAACAGTCGTACCCCTTGGCATGAGGAGGCCATGGATGTTAAGGCTCCCTTAAGCTCTTAAGTGTGTCCCCTGCTCCCTTCGAGACTCTGCCCCCGCTCAATACCCACTTATGTATACATAAATTCCGAATTTTCCGCATACTGGTATTTATGACTGCTGTACACTTGATAGTAAAATCTCCTGAATAATTGGGCGTAGATAGTGTATTTTCAATTAAAAATTGCATTTCTATTTGAGTCACATTTCTAAGTTTCTAAGTGGATACGTTATAAGCAGCGGTTGACACCAACCAACAAACCCATGAAATCCACCGGTACCGATAAATGCCTGGAATTCATACGCCAGTTATCTTTACATGGCTACCGGTCCCTGGGATTCAAACCCTAGACACGATACTTTTTACGAAGTGCAAGTACCTACGGCATTTATTAAAGACCCCTGGCAAATTTTATAATTGCAATTGATAGCAGGGATTGGTAACATTCCCGAAGTACTCAGTATCAATATGTACTTGAATGTACAATATGAATTCTTGCCAGGCTTGGTACCCTCATCGATACCCATCATCGGTATCGGTGAGAAGTGTCCCATATATGTTATAAATATGTATATTAAAAACTTTGACGACACTGGCACAGAAGAAAAAGGATAGAAAACTCTCTCTAGAAGTCTCTCTCTCTCAGCTGATGACGGAGTGCAAACTTCAAAAGCCACTTTTCAGTTTGTGATTGTGCAACGCAATTTCAATTTTCACCATCGGCTACATCACAGAATCAACACTGCTTTAGCACATAGGCATAGACCCTTATATCTTAATAATTCAACTTTTCATGAAAAAACAATAATATTACAACTATTCTTCAAAGAAATAATATACTAAATAAACTAATGAGCTCTATTCTCTACAGAGAAAAAAACTAAAATAAATTAGGAACAACATTATATAAATTATAAGTCAACCGTATAATAGGACGAAGCAAACAGTAGCACATGGTAATAATAAAATCTTTGACTACAGTGACGCAGTAGAAAGTGGATAGAAAACGTAAAAGAAAAGGCACAATGAAGTAGAGATACTGTATTTATTACTTAAGCACTATTCATAAAAGGCAATTGTTTTCCATTTTGCATTTGATTATTAATTTGAAATAATAAAAAGGAGAATTTAAAACACTCAAGCTCTATCTCATGACCTCTGGGCTGTCGGGCTGTTACTCCGCCGCCTCCGAGGTAGTAATTAGGTTTCCTACCCTTAGTAAACAATATGCAACCTGGTTTAATGTAAAATCTACAATTTATCATACAAGCCAATGGCATGTGATGCCATATTTTAGGTCGAGGAGGAAAAGGGCGTATCAGGAAGTGAAAATATCAAATCAACTAATCACATGAGCTAAAATTCCTTGAAACAAATTCCGAATTGAAAATTAACTTTCTTCAAAGTTTAATTGGAAAGTGGCCCAAGCATTTCAATTTTTCAAATCGTACACTTTAGCCTAGTGGCGTACGAAATTTCAATTATGCATGTGGTTGATTAAAGAAGAAAGGAAATTCCGGGAGTGGGAGGAGGTGCGAGAGGGAGAGGAAAATGGGTGCTGTTTAATGATTTCCCGACCGACCGTCGTACCTACACTAGACTTTGTTCTTACAATTAGCACGGAGCTGGGGCTAAGGGGGACTCAGGAAACGGGGGTGGTGTGGTATACCTGTTGTAATTTAAAGAGACATGATATAGAAAATGGGGAATGGGAGGTTTCGGGTAAAAGCATTTACATTTCTGTCAGGAAGGAGAACGATGAGTGACAATATGGAAAAGAAATTTACACGTGTCCATTGTAAACATTTTTTTCTCTTTTTGTGCGTTAAAATTACTATTTTCGAGATCATCTACCTTTCAACCATTTTTAACCACTTACCTTTTTTTAATATGAAAACTTTGTCGCTTGTTGTCAATCAAGTTATTTACAAAGACTTTTTGTTTAACTGATTCAGTTTTAATTTTTTTAATGATTTGTCCCATGTAGGCTAAGGTGGTGGGTGAAACACTGCTATTAGGAGTTTGGGTAATTTTAGCAAGTTTTTGATAAATTTTTAAATTATATTGAGTTGAGAGCTTAATAATTAAAACAAATTAAATCTCAAACACATGCAAGGATATAATCTACACATCTAAAATAATAGGGCGCGTATAGCTTGCGTTGCGTTTATATTGCGTTGACATTTACTGAATTTTTCCCCGGGATATCCTAATTGACGGTCAGGTAATTAATACAATTGCATAAATCCTCACAATGCACCTATAATAGGCATCAGTAAGACATCTTAATTTTTAAAGCTTACTTTGAGTCTCTTACAAACGACATTTTCTCACCCATGAACTATGTAGGGGATGTAAAGAAGTTATGATACATAAGTTACTTTTGATTGGTGAGTTAAATCCTTAATTGTTTTGGTGTTTTAAATATGAGTGTTCTTTCATTCGTCTATGAAGAACTTCATTTGTTATTTACAAGGCTTAAATTTTATAATTCCTATTCCCTTACAAAAATAACATACTCAATGCTCCAAGTGACTTAAATATAGCCATTTTCATGTGCTAAGTTTTTTTTACTTAAATTTACTAGCTATTAAGAAATGAAATATTGAAATTTCAAAGTTTCACCGTACTTCCTTATTTTGGTAACTGATTCCTTACAATCTGCTTTCTTTTATTCTTCCAACGCCCATACCTTGCCGCTGTGCATTCTGTAAATACTTTCTGACAAGGTACATTTCTAACATGTCAATATTTAAATTTGATGATTAATGCTTAACTTTACCCTATCAAACGCCTTCTAGAAATCTACGACGCAGACAAATTTATCCTGATAAAACTCTGTATTCCTTTCTATCATTAACCTCATTACTGCTATGGCATTACGTGTACCTCTGCCTTTCTTAAACCCAAAATGATCCTCTCTTACGTAATCCTCGGCTTTCTTCTTCCTTGTTATCTTCTTCTTTCTCTCTTTCTTCTTCTTCTTTCTTCTCGTCAATAATTCGGTCAAAAGGCTACGGTTTCTTTTCCTGTAAAGTGTTAAAAATTTTGCCTTCCATTATATCTACTAGGGTCTAGAACTCATACTTTTTTATCTTCTTTACCGAGCCATTTAATAGCTCGTGGTAAACTTTTTAATGCTATTCTGCCGACTTACGCATGTTAGGAAAAATAAATATATAATGGATTTATACTAATGTTTTCATATTATCATAAAAAAACAAAAATGGTAAGTGTTGCGTGGAAAATTAAGTCACTGGATGCAGATAACTTGCGATCAAATACCAATTGAATTAAATTGTCGTAGTAATTAAGAATGAATCGAACTCTTCTTGTAATTTCAAGAGATATTTCATTCAATCGTCTTATGTCCCCCGGAAAAATTTATAATCTTCTATCTTTGGCTTGGTTAAATAGCGATGACTAGCAAGTTTTGAGGCAAAATTAACCTAACATAGGAAGTAATTTATGACAAAATTAAGTTTGGGAATATTTTCAATGTTAAGGAGTGTTTGGGAGTTCCGTTATTAATTCGTAGTTTTCCGGACCTATTTCTTGCCATTCCTCGTTCCTTCAAATTGTGAAAATCAATATATTTTATTCGCAAAACGTCCAATTTTTTTAAATGTATCTTTTGCAGGTTTGAAATACGTCGCAGGGTATTAAACTTGTTTATTATCATGGACATTGGTTGTATAAATAGTTGCTCCCCATTAAAAAGTAATTTAGAAGTTCCTTCAATCCTTTTAAATGAAGCAGTTCGATCAAAGTTAGGAAGTTTTCAGCTTGCAACGGCTGTCATTTAAAGTAATGTGGAGTGGTAGCAAAACATTAAAAGATCATTACTTAAATAATGGAGGGATGCAAATTCAGACTTAAATTAGTGGCGATATTTTTAGTCAACACCAGAACGCCAAGATTGGGATGGAAAGGCGACCAAAATAAATTTGGCTAAGGCCGGCGACTTTTAAAGTGACGGCTACAGGGTGCTTTACTCTGGAGGCGACCTGAATTTAGTAGTAGTAGGTATAATGCAGATGAAGAAATGAGGAGTAAGAGTTAAGGTGTGTTGAAAGTGCAACGAAAAAATCCTCATGATAAAGATAGAAGGAGAGTCCAGATAAGCAACGATGATGCAGGAATACATACCGACGTCCAACTATATGGAAGGCGAATTAGAAGTATTTAAACATTGAAACAGGTTCCCGAAGCAGTGAAAGTATAGGGTATACCAATCGTCACCATCGGTCTTAATCTACCCCTTAAGCGTCAGAGCGAATCAATTTGATCCCCTCGGACCATTTGCAGTTCGGCGAAATTGTGTGATAATTTTTGGCTAAACGCAATAGGAAAAAAAATGTGTTTTGCTAAACCTTGTCCCCTTTACCACCTTTTTCCTCTATGGCAAACTGGCCGACGCTGCAGCTGACTTGGTATAGCGGCAGCCCTTGCAGCGGGAGGTGAACAGTAGACAGAATTCGAGTGCCTTTTTCCAGTCGAGTTTTTTTATGCTTTCTCTCCCACCGCCATTTCCCGGCGTCCATTCTGCCAATCTGAGATCCACCCGAGGGGCGAAAGAGTTTTGGCCGTCCCACACAATCTCATCCCGCCGAAACCAGCTCCACCCTCCCCCTCTCCGCCCCCACCCCGCCAGGCGGCTACACGGCACGGCATTCATCTCTCCTCGCCACGAGAAACTTCCCCTCCCGAGCATCACGCCCTGTCAATGCATCATTCCGGATCAAGGGAGACGGGCATTAAATCGTTCCCTTTTCCTCGTTTTCGGTGATTTTTTTGGATCCCATGGTGAATACAAAACAAAGATTTTGGAGAACCAACAATTTGAAAATTTTGAATTTCGAATTTTTACTTCGCTAACCTTTTTGGATATGCTATGTTTTATGCACACCAGGTCTTCCTGGAAAACCGAAGGTGGCATAGAAAAAAAACTTTCCACCCTACTCTGATTTGTGAATTTCTAACGCCATTGGGCTTAATATTGGGTGAGCTCTACTCTCGAACATCAACCTAACCTACGAGTTGATAACTGTGGTTATTTTGTTCTAATTCCTAAGTTGATTTCTGTCGGTTTTACCATGGTTGTCATGATTGGGAAACTGTTCATGGACTGAACACTGCAAAAGCTGTGTGTTAATGATATGGTACAGGAATTTATCATTTTGGAATTCAGAAAATTTACACTTGTTCATCGGATACAGGCATTTGCGAAAAAGCATTTTAAATGAATTTGAGGAAGGCGGTTAAAGCTAATGGTGAAAATACTGAGAGGTTGTTGGATGTCAAATGGTGTGCTGAAAGGTGGAAGGTTGAGTGAGCGGGAAAGAGGGAGGAGAGCAATCGATATTTTGACAGGGTAAGCAAAATTGAGAGAACGAAAGAGGAAATGATACCTTGTGCAGGCGAGTATTCTTCAGAAATCTACGAAATATATATTTAGTTTATAAGTAGTTTTTAGAGCTGTTCAAAACCTACAAGTGATTGGTAGCTTTTTCTTGATAGTGCATAGGGTAAGTTTGAGTGTTTTCACAATTATAAAATATTCGGTATTCGGTTTTGAATGCATGTTTTTAGCTCTTTATACTTAATATACTTAGCACTATGAAAAGCTAAGGAATCGAAATGACCGTAGCTTTACCTGTGAAATGCCGGTTTATATTTTTCAACCATTGACCAAAGAGAGGCATATTCAGAGAAGTTAGTAAAATCCCGTTTCATTTACTTCAATGGGATGACCCACCGGTGTGCACTCAAGCGCGAGAATTTCACAGTTTAAAAAAAATCATTCGCCTTGTTTCCTATCCCGGCCTATTTTTAAACTTTGAATTTCTCGCTATGAGGAGTGACCTATTAAAAAAAAATTATTCGTTTCACTTAGCAAGTGTCGGTACTTGGAATTAAAGTTGGTACCTCGACTTGCAGATATCCCTGCCGCCTCTCAATGGACATTTGGATTCCAATCCCAAAGTCCACGTCCAAGAAAAGTTTGGACACGGGTCTAAATCTAGCGCCGATGGCCAATGGGGGCGCTTCGCAAGGAGTCCGACGACATCTCTTCCCCTTCACGCAGATTTGCCGTGGGCCTTTTATTACGCCGGAATCCAGGATGTCATTGAGTTTTAGGCATTCCGGCGGAGGCGACTAGGGAAGGAGCGCGTCGCGCTAACATTCCTTGACATGCTTAAAACCTTCAAACGACGGCATTTGGACATTAGCAGTGTGCTTGTCCGATGCGGCGTATGTGAGTCGAGGATGCGCCTGCATTAGGAGGCGCCCGCGGTTACCTCCTAATGCAGGTCGTCACCTCCTAATGCTTCCTCATTAAATAGTTTCCTCTAGCGATGCATGAATGTGCTGTAGCAAATATGCTGCAATATTACTTACTCGCCTCTACATTCACTCGCGTGCTAGTTTTTGTACGTTGTCTCGTTACGACTTTAGCAGGTCGACTACGCAATTTTAATTGTGCTCCGAACAATTTTCTATATGACTGGATTTCGGATAGTGGGTAAATAAAACCTCACCTCCAGGTGAAGACCATATAAAAAAATATTTTAGTTTGATATTGTCCACTCTTTCTATCCTCCGAAAAGATACCGCATCCGAAATATGATTTCTCGATGATTTTTTGCAATTACGTTCCTTAACAGCTGGAAAAACATTGATTTTTTTAAGTGTAAAAATTTTAGGAGTATCATTTTGTCCATCATTTCATTGTCTATTATTGTTTTTACTCTCATTTTTTTACTTATTCCCGTTTTTTATTTTAATTATAATTTATTTGTACCGCGATTAATAAATATTATTATTAAAAATATTGTAATAAAAATATCTTAATACTCTTGTTAATATTGTGTCGTGCTGTGTAATAATGTTGTTATTTAATAATGTAAGTATTTTAATATTGTTCTAGTAAATGTAGTAGTATTGAGCATTTTATTCTGTCCCTTCAGCCAGGAAATATTGCTTAGCTGATCAACTTGGGTTAATAAATCATGTTCCATTTTATTCTGTAAACTGAAACACACATCCGGATGACATAATGGGAATAAATCACTATTACTTGACTTGAAAATGGTGGTATAAACTTGGATAAAAATTTATATTTTATTCACGAATTATGTTCATGGAATGAGAGATGATAGTTTTTGTTAAAGCGTTATGATAAATATTAGTTGTTTATTCATGAAAAGGGAATGAAAATAGTTACAGTCCACTAGGGGGTACTATACGGTATCAAGTAATCCCAAGTGGCGTCTCCGAAGCATGGGAGCTAAGGAGGAGGCAAGATTTCGCCTTTGGGCCTGTACGTATTAAACATCGTCACGAGGCTTTCGGTAGTAGGATTAAAAGTTTCGTTTATTCTTAGCATATATCCCGGAAGCTAGTCAAAATTTAAGTAACGTGGTGAAACATTTAATTTTCATCAAAAATAGATACACACACATCACTTACCGTTCCATCAAATTAACCTGCTGAACTCTAAAAAGTATAAACGCATCGACTGAGACCCTTAATGAAAACAGCATTCAAGTAAAATGTAACACAACTCCAGGTCCATTGCCAAAATATAGGCGAAACGGTAGGTTGCACTAACCACCACTAAAGCCCTACAAGTGATTCTAGTATGCGGAGAACTATTATAGTGTGGTCACCGGTATTGCGCCGCACACAGCGCTAATTGACCCGCGATAGGGCCGTTATGGAGGGTGCAAGCACACCCTTTTGCGGTCGTCGCACGGCCGTGATGGATCGCTGGCGAGGGTCTTATTAGGCGCCCGGGACTCTTTGGAGGAAAGTGGCGGAAGAAGTTGGAACAGAATGCTTTTTGACGGCAATGGAGCCGTCACTCTCTCTCCCGCCATCGGCCTCTCTTCATTAAAGGCGTCCCCCTCGTGCCTAATTTCCTAACGTCCGAGAAGAAAAATCCGGTCCACGCTTTATTTATGCGGCCCTCCTTTTTTTTCCCTGAGGCAACGAGCGTGGCCGATTCGGAATCTCTGGGGCCCCTGGAGGGGCTCAGTCGGTCGGTCCGGCCACTGAATAAATGACGGGCGAGGGCCTCCGGGGTTCATGTCAGAAAGGGGGGGAATTGAAAGGGAAGGCGGAGGGAAGGGGAGGTGGACAGGGAATGTGAAAGGATTCAGGGATTGAAAGGAAAAGGCAGTTTGGATTGGTTGATTAATCGTTTATAATTCAAGTCATAGATCAAGAGGTCGTGGGAAAAACCACAGGTAAGAACGAATCATTTCCAAATCGATATCTCATGGTAGCAAGGGGCAAACTGATAAGGGAAAGATTAAATACGGTGTTCAAATTCTGGTACGGACGCGTAGGTGCAAAATGAATCCTAATTTTTTGTTTCTGCAGAGTCGTGGCACGCACTCAAGTCTTTTGGCTTGAGAAGAACAAGAAAAAACTCCAGCAGTTGCCAAAAGATAACGAAAAAATTATCGATAAAAGATTGTTGACTTAGAATTCACTCTTACCACGATTTTAATTTCCTATTCCATTGGAAAATTATCTAGCAAATTCAGTTTTATCTATCAGATCGTTCATGCCGTTATATCAGTGAAAAACGTGAAAGTTTTGTCGAGATATCATGCTTTCTATGCGATTTAATTCATCCTTAAAATGAGTTCGTTAACACTATCGAGGCTACCTAGGTTTCATGAATGAGGGTAGCTTTAATTAAAACTCCCAGGTCTGAGAAAATATGTTAATTCGATCGGGATTAAGTTGCCTTTCGATACAATGCAATTGATTTTAACAGAGCTAATTCGTCATCCAGTTTTTGTTACTACGGCTATTAGCGAGCGCAAATTTCGACCGTGAATTAGATCGATAGGGATAAGTGTTTAAAGCCAATTTTTTTGGCGGGGTAAAGAATTAACCCTTATACCATGCTTACTACCCATTGATTACCAGCTCTCAGGACATTAATTTGATCGGCATTCCTTATTCTAACAAATTTAAATTTTGGAAAAAAGGTAATTTTAGTTTAAGGATTTCATTCAAGCTAATCCAAGACCAGCTTTATATTAAATATGTTTTTATATAACTGAATTTCAATATCCTTCGGCAGCTTTCGTAAGAAAATTATAGGAAAAATGAATTAAAATTTTCATCACTGTACGAGTACAAATGAGGGGGAATACTTAGAAAAGCGATTTGTAAATGGGAAACAAATTGAAATAAAATCAGGCCTCATATAGTTTCCGAAAATAAACATATAAGCTGTTTCTCAAAAATAGTTCCATTTATCAGACAGAAAATAAGTGTAATTATTTGAACATTCAGCTGATTTTGTTCATCACAATTTTTCGCATGTGCCTCCTTTCCTGTGATTTTTATCTTTTCTCCACCCTCGCTCTACTTCCTGTCTCACAGTCATACAAAAAATAGATTTATGTACGTTTTAGGGTCACTTGTTTATTTCAGTACTCTATTACTTAGCCTTCCAGTACTTCCAGTATATATTCTTTAATCGTTATTTCCTTTGAACCTTGAATTACAACCGGTCTGGATAATGGTCCGTTCCAAAATGTGCCGTAAATTATTAATGGTTGGTAACATGGTTTCATGAAAGGAACGTTGGAATATTTGACTTTAAGTGAATAAATTAATTTTATAGTAATTCATCCATTATTAATATTTATCGAAAATGTATTGATGAACTTAATTTTACAGAGATGTATAATTCACAAGCTTTAAGTCAGATTTTCATAATAGTTTCTATAAATGCTAGTATGATAGGTATTGCACAACTATTGTCCTTCAAAGTGATATGCGAGTAATGTTGCCATTCCGTTGTAATGTAGAATTACTTTGCTTACGTTTTCCTTTATGTTTGGTGATAACCTGTACACATAAGGAACATGGTAACCTGATAAATCTACCATAAGCGGTAGATTACCATAATTAAAATAGTAGTGAAAATTAACTAGCCATACCGTAGATTACTTATTGGCATGTAAACTTGAATTAGTAGAACCACATTAAACCCTATGAAAATGGTCCAGGTTCGAGTACAGAGACGTTTATTTTTTTCCATGCAAAGTAATAGAAAAAAGAAAACTCTACCGTGTAGTGTAAGTTTCATTCACTCA
>LYUA01002203.1:117062-127855 GCA_002093875.1 Calopteryx splendens | reverse complement strand
GTCGCACTCATCGCAGCGAGGTTGTATTTTCTCTTCGGTGAAGAGGTACGAGTGCGACATGTTAAATCTAAGAACGTAAGATTGACTATGATCGAGATTAGAATTTGGAACATTCTTATTGGCAAAAATTGCTAGTCCGGGTACTGATTATCATCTTGCCTGAATAGTAGTGAAAGGAGGTGTCGTAGCCCCATGCAAAGAGCTCTTGGCTACTGGTCTGTGGTTCTCGGAATCAAACCCTTTTACTTTTAATCATGGTTACCAACACGTTAAGCCAAACAGTGTAGTTTACGAGGAAGCAGAATACCTCGGAAATCGCAGATAGCACTTGGCCAGACTGTCCTGTGGTTGCGATCCTCAAAACTGATAGAGATCAAATGAGCCCAGTCAGGTCTTTCATGCTATCACTACCGCTTTAGATTGAAGAATTTTTTTAAAAGCAGTAAATAGATGATGTTTCAACGTATCGCCACTTTGTTCATAGGGTTCACACTCTTCGCGGTAAGAAATTGCTTAATGTTGTTTTTTGTAGAATTTAATATTTTTATTTTTTCCCCTTTCTACTTTTGTACTCTTTTCTTAACCACTAAAGTGATGTGAGGTGGATTCCTAGGAAATGATGCCTAATGAAGGAAGACGGTTATGTGACCGTCAGGTTTTCAACGGCGAAGTTCGCACATTACTTTGCAGGAATAAGTAAAGGGGGACATAGTTGAGACCAAATTTGGAATTAATGTTAAACCTCTTGCATCCTAACGAGAAAATGTACCTAAAGACATGCAAGTTCGAAGAATGTCCAATTTATTTGTACAATTAATGTCTGGAATTAAAAGTACGAAAGGGAATATTAAACTAGAATGAGAGCAGAACTGATCAGACCATGTTATGTTGAGATGATACCTAGTATTTTGACTACATCCTATTATCTACAATAATCCGCAAGTATTTAAAAAATCTTCGGGTAAGGAGAGCTAGAACTCAGATATTGTAATTAGGAAACATTTTGTTGCCTGTGCTAATACTACTGAATTTTAACCTTATTTCCATCATGTATGGTAATTTTGTTTGGATGGCATAATTTTAGAAAAATATGGTACACGACAAAGTTGAAATTTCTATAATTCTATGTACATTCTTTAAAATAAAAATATTTTCCAGTAATACCTATCATGACAATTCAATCATTTTCTTGCAATAAAAAATTGATAATTTAAAAAAATGTGTGTGCAATACAGAGAAAACTTCCATTCATTTTTTATATGTACTAATTATGTGGCAACTATAATGATTCTTCGCTTGAGGAAGTTTTTTTTATCATACAGAATTTAATATTTGTTTAATGATGCTTGTTTTCATAATTTTAATTTTTCACGAAAGCGCTCCAGCTGAACTCCATTTTCGTTAGTTTCATTGCGGATTACAATAAATATTAAATAAAAGTAACTAGCCTTCATGGTTATATAAATAGCTCTCTGTTATTTATGCATTAGTGGTTTTGGAGAGAAATCCTTAGATTTCCAAAGTCATTTCTCTGAATGTTGGACGTTCGACGCAACTCTTTATATTAGCGTGACGTAGGTCATCCATTAATATTTATCTCATGACATCTTTAGCGCACCGTTCATGACCAAGCATTTTCTTCGCACGAAACTGACCAAAGAATTTTGACGCTTTCATATTAATTATTAAAGTTCACCATTTCGTTTATTGAAGACGGTTTCGAAGTGCTCACTTCATTCTGAGCATTTAGTAAGTGCCTATATTTTGAAGAGGCAGAAGTTTTGGCTAGATATAGCAATTGTCCGAACACGCCCATAATTTTTCCATTTTAATTATGCTCCTATTCCGGGAACAAAAATTTGTTCTTCATTTGTAAATCACCAAACTCAATATATTAGGGAATGGGTTACTGCTATGCAATAAAAATTGCAGGTGCTCAATTAAAAGGGTCCAACTTGTATCGCATGAAAACATATGGTTTCTGCACCGAAACACCTACCAGAAACATTTCAACTAGCAATAGTTAAAGCATCCATCCGACCGACCCATGATTGATTGACGCCTATAAATGTACATTAAAGTTTAAGATTTGTTTAGGTAATTTTTCAAATTATTAAAGTTTTTAAATTATAAAATACGTTTTCAGGGGTGGCTTATTCCTTTCTAATATTCAGTGAAAAATAAGTGTTTGCGCATATATTATCCACTTCTGATTAAATTCGTAAAACTTCATTAAAATCGACCAGGATTGCGTCGTAAACTCAAAAGAAAATAGATTTATTTCTTTTTGAAAATAAAAAAGCTATTTAAGCTCTGGTATTTTTTCATGTTATGTCCAAATTCTTGTTTATTGAAATTTCGATTCATTTTTCGGTTAAACTAAATAAAAATACACCTCTGTTTATGCATTACACTAGACACAATAAATTTGACGTACTAAAGCATCATCAGAAATAATTTATATTTTTGAACTGGGCTGTAAAAACTGGAAAAATAGGTAAACAACAATTGAATATAAAGAGAATTAATTAGTTATATTAAGTAGTATTGCAAAACTAAATGAGTTCAGAAAACATTATAATACTTCTTTTCGATATATGCATTTGAAAAATCACCCAGATACTTTCCTTGAACTTTGTTCACCAATTTTATCTCTAAGGATTTATTCATTTCATTATCTAATTTAAAAAATCACCAAAACAGCTACATGCAGTAATACTTTCCCTCTAGTCTTATGCTTGATTTCTGATCAAAAAGGTTAAGAGTGCTACCAAATGAAAAGTTCCTACTACCGGAGCGTAGAAGGAAATGGATGAAGGAGGGGAAAACCGTCATTTGTCTTTGACTGGACATTGCGGGTAAATTAGCAAAATGGAACCTTCCTGATTTTAGTAAGACGCTTTGTTTTAATGGTTAAAATTTTTCGGTTAAAATTGTTGGGGGTATTTTTGGGGGGTTACCTATTCGTTGTGAGTGTTGCAATTAGGGGAGAGGGGTAGCATTGGAGGTGCATCACCAAAATTGAAGAGCCTCGAGGCACTTTTGCAAAATTGTGATTTTGCATAATTGCCGTGGTGCAGATAGGACAGGGAATAGGATGACTCGTAGTTTTGGCCCAGATGGCCATTCCGTCGGAAATCTCGGATGAAGTAGGTTTTTGTTGGTTGCGTCTGTGTCCGATTTCGTGGAGCCATTATTTTTCCCTTTACGAGAGGAAAATCGGTTCTCGTTTCGTTTTGCAATGTTTTTTCATCCCCTTAGGGAAATGCATGGCAGATATTCAAAACGCAGTAACTGTGACAATTATTCTCATATTTTAAAAGGATAATCTGTCAGTTTTTTTAACGTTTCCATTTGCAAGCATTTTTCGCAATGTCAGGTGATTAATTTATGGCTACACTATGCTATTAATCTAATTATGTATATGCATGAACACATGCGCTTGGATGCGTTTCTACTACGATTACTACTCACGTGTGCCTTCTTTTTAAAAGTAAGCGATAATTTCAATATGCTTTAACTGTTGCAAATCATCGGAAATGGCTAATCGTTCAATAATTAGGCATTTTTTTCATACGAGATAATATAGTTCTGAAGAATTGTAACTGACACTTTTAAAAAACTTCTTCAAGAATGTGTATGGATAAAATTAAAATATTGTTTGATTTCCTAGGATAATTTTATCACCATTTTAATGAAATTGAATAATCCTAGGAATCTATTATTCATTCTAGGGATGATGTTGAAAATTGCCGCCACTCGTATAAAACTGTATCATTAGCATAAACACGGTAACTGTTAATTTTCCCCCAGAAAATGCTAATGAAAGGTTTTATGAATTGAGGGTAGTTTTGCACACAATGTTACATTCTCACCAAAATTAAACAGAATACTTGCGAAATATTTTTAGGTGTTATGAAATGGGGGATAATTATAGCGCACCGTTACATAGTTTAAATTTAAGAAACACGAAACGCGAATCACGCATCCTTGACACTCTATCTTCGCGGCAATCGTTTCAGTTTCAGTAAATTAATGCCACCAGCGAAAATGAATATAATATTATTGTAATTTTATTCAAGTGGTTTTATTTGTCGCAAAATAGACAAAATGGCGTCAGGGATGTCTTATTGGAGTCAGGTGGTCTTCCAAACTATCAACACTCTATTTTGACTAGATTTTAATGATTTACGTTACACTAAACACTCAATTTTCGCTATCTATGTCGGGCTTCACATATTGGAACTTTAACATGATGAAAAATTACAGAAAAGAAGGAATATTACAATGTTTTTATTCTTTTCCTTCCATCACTTTTATTTATATTACCATTGAATGCATCACTATACCTGCATACTGCCTTACTTAATGCTTGCGAATTTGCACCAAATTATCCAAAATGAATCCTCTGATGCCTATAGCGTCTGTGTATGTTTTTATCTATAAGAAAAACTGCTCTGCCAACTTTTTCGTACTCAACTCATCATTTGGGCCCCGCGGTCATGCGTACCGTTCACATTTGGAAAGTGTGCCCTACACCCAATCTCATGGTTTTCATATCACATTCCAACTGTACCAAAATTTGGTACAGATTCACTTATCATGTTATCACTGTCGAAGATAATATTGATGAGTGCAGTTTACTATTGGATTTATTTTATCAATACTATTTTTCACTGCATTTAATTTCGTGAATGTGGTAACTTTTCCAAGCCAATGAGGGTTTTTTAATCATGCATTTAATTTTTACATACATTTACATATCATGATTATATGAGTGCGCTGAAGAACTAGGAATGTTTTTCAGACCATCCAAAGTCTTCTTGTTATGCTCCTTAAGTAAAGGTTAAATTTCTTCACAAAAATTAAAGTGAAGTTTTTTTGATTAAACTCAAGGTATAGATTAAGTCCTTCACTAAAGTTGATATATTTAAAGTAACATTATTTAATAGTTTAATTCATTTTTACCTTTCATTATGAGAAATTGATAATTTTCCTTACAAAAGTGCACAAATTTAAGTCGTCAATCAGTCATTTTAAGTTAAATACTAAGTAGTTGTTCGAATGTTCCCTCAAATCACATCATTTATACATTTATAATACTATTTTATAGGTAGCAATTAAGAAAACTTAACGCTCACTCATGAGCGAAAAAAATATAAAAATATCTTTTTTAGAATGTAAAAATACATTAAAACCTTTTGGAAAATGTTTTTCTATAAAATTTAGTGAAAGTTATTTTTTGTGAAGTTTTCCGTGATTTTTTTTATTTATTATAATTACTTACTAAGCCCTCAGAACTGCCTTTTGGCGGAAGATATAAAAATGCAGAAAAAAGAAAAATAACGTAACTGTATTATTTTTAATAAAGCTTTTACTAGGAAATGAATGGCTTACGTCTTTGTTGGACGCCTCTATGGAAACTTCATTGTATTTTCCTCTTTTCAACTGTTTTTACTCATCGTCACAAGTCCCCTATTGTGTTCAGCATTTCGCGTTTCCCTCAATTTAACTTTGCACCAATGGAAAAGGGTGTTCGCCGCAATTTCAGGGTAGCGTACACGTGTAGAAAATTACCATTCCCGTGTTCATGGATGAATTTGCCCGTTTGGCCGTGTCCTCACGCATAGTGACCTCTTTTTGCGTACCGACACCCGGCGATCAACCGAGCCTCCACCCCGCTAATTGTGACGGCTCGCCATCGGTCGCATCCGGTTGAAAACTCGACCCTTTTGCTTCCCCTGCTCTCATTTTCCTCAGCTTGGCATCCCCCTTCGTGCGGACACGAACCCCTAAACCATCATCAACTCTTTTCCCCAACTCTTAACTCCCCTACCCCCCTCGCACATTCGGTGACTTCCCGAGCTGACGCGCTGCAGCATATGACGGGCAGAAAGTGCGTGAGGCCTCAGTATTTTTTTGTTCGGTGTGAGTAGGTGGGTGGCGTATTCTAGATCGTAAGAGTTACTCACTGTGTGTGTCTGGATGTGTGCGTGGGGGAAGGAAAGATTACAGCTCTTTAACACGCACTACATGATGTCCTCACTCAATCCAAATTGGAATTCTGCCTCACGCGCTGCTAGGTTCACTCACACCATGGTCAATTAATGACCCTTTCCGGAAAACGTAAAATTACCGAGTGAATATTTTGGGGAGTGCTTATTAATCAGCAAAAGATTTTTATTTCGATAAATCATTTTGATATCATAGGCATATACTTATTCCATACGGGACACACACTTTCGGTTGGAAGGAGAATCCCCTGCGGAAAGGAATGAGAAGCATTAGAGTGAGTTAAAAAATATGCACAAAGAGGCTAAACAATTAAGGTTTTTATATTGGAGCAAAATTAATGATAAAGGTTTTAATGAATATTTCCCATTTCTTCAATTACTTTAGGTGATCGGGCAATAGGCTCTTTTAAACTCATTATTTTAAAGTGACAAAACATTTGGTTTAGCGTTGTACGAATAATAATTCTGAGGTGATAATATTTTGCAGTTATGAATTGCTGAAAAATTAGTATTCTATGGGATTCTCAATTGTTCTGATGGGGAAAAAATATGATAACTTAACCAACTAGCCTTCGGCATGCATTTAATATCTTTTCCATTTTTTTAAATGCGACTAATGACTGTGAATAATGAATGTTTTTCAATTACCTAGATTTCCTTAAATTTTCGATATGGTCTCACCTCTATACTTCAACTTCGGTATTAGAATTGCGTTTAAATTTGGAATGAATTAGGAGTGGGTGGTTTTGTGTCATATGGAATATTGGATATTTGAAGGTGTTATCCACATTTATTAATGTGAATACCATGTAGCTTCAGCGTTCCTCTATTTCCCATCACAGGGAGCCTTCATAATTCCGACTCTTCATACATCAAACTACCTGCTTGACCTATCCTACCACTCTCATCTTCCACAGTAGTTCCTTCCATTCGACTCTTTCTTATAATATTCTGTACAAGACTTAGTAAGTCTTTGAGCATTTCCTGCGTGAGTTTTCATTTAGTCAAGAATGTTTTCAAGGAAGCATAACGCTCTGCAATTTTTTAAAAAACTCATTGGAAACCGTACTTGGGAAGAAACGAAATGAAACATTTTTTAGCCCTCTAAACATTACTACATGCCTTAAAAAAACGTTTTTGTGAAAGAGAAAATGCTAAGTCAATAAAGTTTAATGAAAATGAGCACCGAAACGCTATTATTTTGGTCATCAGGTATGGTTCTTACTGACTATATAGACCATGGGAGTTTGTGAAGCAACCATGAACTTGGAGAAGTATTTCATAGAGAGTATGTCTTTCTTTCTGGAAATAAACTCCTTTTAATACGCAATTATAATTAAAATCCTCTCTGAAAATGGTTATCTTCTGGCCGAAATATTATTAGTTATTCTACAAAAATCTTGTCTCATTCTTAGGTTTTTTTAGTAGTAACTCTGATAGCAATATCTCTTATAGAATAGCATTACACATTAACAATCCATTGAAAATATTCACTTCTAAATTCGTATCGCGGAATATATATAATATATTTCTCGTTCGGTGACGAACCTGATGTTGCTAGTTATTTTATGAATACTTTTAATGTGATCCAGGCAATAACGAATATATATTTTTCTCAGTTTTGCTAAAGAAAATCAATTAATATTTCTCCTGTTACTGTCCCTACGGTCCACTGTTCCCTTGGTTTTCTTCCATTTCAATTCACTGAGATGTCCACTCAGGGGGCTTTTTTCTATGGCCACCCTACCCCTCACTGTAGGTGGACCATTGGTTTGATGTATTTTCTAGTCCCAACTTTCGCTCGCCTCAAAGGACTTTCCTTTACACGCGAAGCTGTGGCTCACACCCTTGGGAGACCAGGCGGCATGCCGGGAACGCGGTCCTCGTGTGTGTAACACGATGGCGCCCATTTTTCGGCGTGTGGGAGAGAAAGTATGTACACCTTGTTATCACGATAACGTATTCCTCTGACTAAACTTGGTGGGATCATCCCCTTCGGGCTATTTTACAAAAAAAATAGTTGAAATCATCTCGTGTAACAATTAGAGAGAAAGTTTTTCTTGTACCTGAGACACTGCTCGTATAACAAAAATCATAAGGTTTTCTTTGATAATATATCATTGATTTTTAACGAAGTTACATATGCAACCATTTAGGTATGAAAATGAATGATACGTACCTGCATCAGTTATATCTGTTTCGTTTGGTTTCTGTTTAGCTAATTCTTGGTTTGTGCTGCATAACAGTTTTTTGCATACGTTTCATTGTGGAATGAGTCTATTGCTTTAGATACTTGCAACTCACTGCTTTTTGAGGTAGGTATTCTCTTTCCAGCATTAGGGAAGAAATACGAAACCAATGTACGCCATGTCAAAAAAATATTACTTTAGCACCAATTTACCAAATTAGGCTAATGATTATTTAAACCTCATTGGCCTAAAATCCTTCTGAAATAATTAAAGGAATAAAATTATAATAGGAATAAATTTTGTAAAGTATTGTATGCTTAAACTGTTGCGAATTCCGAAAAGGAAGTTGAGTTAAAAATCTCAACAAAATTTATAATTATGAATTCTACTATGGAATACTGAACATAAATGTATATCGTACATTTCAATGGCTGTCGTAGTAATTGTTTGGCCCAATTTCCACTATCTATATCTGCATGTACATGGTACCCAGCGAGCCTCATTTAGGGTGCATGTTACGGGAATGTTTACAAACCAGACATGTACAGGGGACACCATAAATATTAGAAAGGATTTGTTGGTTAAATTATGTGTTAAATTCTTTCACTAGTGTATTTTATAATTGACAAAGGCCTTGTGTTGTCCTTGTAAATGCCCAGACGAGTTCAGTGAAAAATATTGCTTGGAGTGTTTCACTCTAGTAGGTATCTTTGTTGATAAAACCAATACGGATTTTCATTTGAAAAAAGTTCTTTAAGGTATTAACTTCTCTAAGGAGGTATGAGATTTATTATTAATATATTTAGCACAGCTCTTGACTTTATTTCTGTAACGATATATTACAGCACGTAAAGTGTTTCATTATGATTTATTTTCTGCGTAATGTGCTCACCGGTTTACACAAGTGGCAATGGTTTGATGCCTGTAGGTAGATTTATCGACCCCGCTTCTCAGCCCATAATTTTAGGAATAACTTTTTCGCTTAACTTAGCAAAACGACTCCCGTTTATCAAAAAAATATGTTACTAACTTATGGTAATTGATATAATTTAGCATATGTGTACGTATTCATATGAAAACCAAGAGGCTATAACCTATGGAGAAGTACGGTCGTTTTACAGTTGCCAGTTTGAGTGCGATATAGCACTTAACAGTAAATCCAGGATTTCATTCGCATGCATGAGTCACGAATATGAATGAGGGGGTACTCATAAATTTTATCGCTTGAAATGTCAGTGAGGGTGGTTGCATCAGATCATTTACCATGACGCTGCACGTCATATCACCTAGAATGAATGACACGAAGTTAACGGCGATGGAGACGCCAAGGGTAACAACTAATGCATGAGAAACCCGTGGGGATTGGAAAACTCAAAGCTCTGCCCGTGAGATTTTACTGCTTTCAGCCGCAAAAAGAAAAAAATAAAAAAATACCTTCAGAACTTTTGTCTTTTTACCGTAAGCGTGAAAAAAAATGATAGATACATAAAACGCATAGATCTTTATTTTGATTAGGCTCCCTATTTGTTGTTCATCTACAGCATGTAAACCTCAACCAAAATGTTTTCTAATATTTACCTATTTATCTGATTGTTATTTCATGGTTCAGAAACTTCATCGTTGAGGCAAGATACACGTCGTAACAAGAATATGTAGTAAGCTTTAGAAATGTGGGTATGGAGAAGGATTGAAAAATGAATGGTAAAGAAAACGAAAGAAGACTTTTGTGTAAGGTAGGGGAGGAGAGAAAACTATTGGGAGACACCCAAAGAAGCCAGGAAAAGTGGATGCAGTTTGTACTAAGTGGCGGTGGTTTGTTTACGACAATGATAAGCGGGATAATGCTGGGTAAGAGATATAGAGGGAGCTTTAAAGCACCGAAATGAATCTTAAATGATGCCGATTAATACATTACATTATTGAAGATAGAGCTTTACGTCACTTCATGTGATGTTTTAACTGCCTGCTATCCTAGTCAGGTAAGCATTGGGTGTAGAGAAATCTAGCTTCAAAAACGGGTGAGGTGCTCTCTACCCTGGAGTGAAATAGGGACTGGAGTCTTGCTAAAATTTCGCTACTCCCAATATTCTACCCTGACCACTTAACGTGGAAAGCCAGAAGCTTCATACACCGTACTAAGCCGTAACGCGGTGTTCGTAGATCTTTCCATTATACTGAGGAAGAATGCGATTGATAAGTTCGTTTCTCGATGTCATCTCTGTGATCACAATTTCTCTCCTTTTTCAGGGTCGTATTTAACTTGATGAAAGGTTCAATCACGAATGCTATATATGGGTAATCGTTTCTATTTTAGTAAGTCGAAAGGATGTATTATGTTCAATTGATCTCAATGGCCAGCACCGAGATAAAGCCAGCGCTTGTGTTATTTGGGTAGAGTCAGATAAATCTTAAAGAATGGTGATCATTTCTCATTATTCATTGCTTTAATGCCAATAAAGATGACGTAAGTTCGTTATTACGATTAGTAAGGCTAAAAATGCCGCCGCTGGTATAAAACTGTATCAATAGAATTAACACGGGGAAGGGTGCCGGGGGGAGGTGCGGGGGGGGGGGATAGGGGGCGCGGGGG